>VXBU01012046.1:79209-94481 GCA_013400315.1 Bombycilla garrulus | reverse complement strand
GCTGGGGAGCCCCGGCCGCGCCCCGGGGACACCCGCGGGGAGAAGGGGCGGGGGACACGCGCACAACAACAACGAAACGCCGTCCCCGCACGGCTGTTTACGGCACCATATGGCCGCAGGGGGAGGGGTGAGGGACATGTCTGCCGAGCCGCCGCGCTCATTATGTCCGATGGAGTCACGGTCACCGCGCCTCCGCCGCTGCCGGGGCGCGGGGGGACGCCCCGCTCCCGGCACACGCGGGCAGGGGCGCACGGAGAGCCCCGCGGCCCAGGGAGCCCGGCAACCCCCGGTGGGGACTGCAGAGAATAAACACACAGCGATCTGGCTGCCCTGGTGCGGCCGGACAAGGAACATTCAACTGCCTTCCCCAAAGTCTGTCTCTAGATCTGTTCAGGTCTATGTATATCCTCGGCGTAAAGATGAACGTATGGGATAGAGCTCTGTTTTGGGTCACAGCGCGGCAATGCTTGAAATGTGAAAAGGAAAATACAAAATAAAAATATCTTGTGCTTTGTTGTTGGGGGCTTTTTTGTTTTGTTTGTTTGTTGTTTGTTGTTTTTTTTTTAATAGGTGGGGGTTGAGACAAAAACTTGACCCGTTTCGGGGCATCTCTGTCTATGGTTGGCGCGTACGAAGGGCTGGAATGGAAGCCCTGGGCATCAAACGCAACCCCGAGAGGCACAGCGATTAATGCTATTTTTTCTTTCCGAGCCAGGCAGCCATTCATTTCAGAGTAATCCTTGCTGCACGGCGCTGATGGAAGCACGCTCGGTGCAGCGCGTCCTGCCTCTGGAGAGCTTTCTCGACTGGGGCAGGGGAAATGCTTTGAAATGGCTTATGTCTTTCCTCTCAATGATTCATAAGATAGGTGCTAAACCTTGCCATTATTAGGGAGATAAAATCCACAGACTATGAGGTCTGATAATAGGCAACTATACTGTTATCCATATTACCTTGTAAAATTGAAGTATTGATTTTTTTAAAGCATGGTTTGCTACTTAGCAGACCAATCCCACTACTATTGTAGTCAGTGAGATTTTGCTATTGACTTCAGTGGAAACAGCTTTTTGCTTTTAAAATGGTCTATTTCACATTATTATGGTAATATAGTTCAGCAGTTCTTAAAATTGGCCTTCTTGGCCTTCGACATTTTAAAAGATTTATGTATAAAAATTACTTCAGCTCAACTTCTTCACCTCATTTCTGCTCATGTTTTGTCCAAAGTTTTGTTTGGATAAATCCGACAGATAACTTAGTGTTCCAGATGGTTGTGGGTGGACTGGACCTAATAGATTCTCCAGTTACATGTGTTTAAGTGGGTATTTTTTTGTTTTGGTTTGGCTTTTCAATTTTACAGAAGCCTAGATTTAGAAACCCATTTGTAGATCTCCTGTTGTGTGCAGCTTTGAATGCATTTAGTTTCTCACCAAAATAGCATGCCTTCCAAAGCAAGATTAAAAATATTAAAATGCAGCCAGCACAGGGAGTGGTTCAGTTCAACTGATGCCACATAAACGGGCTGATCCTCCTACCCATAGATAACGTACATCTGAATCTTGGCACCTGCCATTGGATTGGAATTGAAAATGAGAAACAGCAGGCCTTGAGCTTTGGAAATAAAGGCAGCACAGGGGGAAAAAAAATGTTCTCTGCCTATTAGTAAATAATAAACTGCAGCAGTAAAGACAAATGACAAGGATTGAGGAAAACACCCTGTGGGCAGCAGATTGATACTGGGGCTATGACACAATGGTAAACATGTCCAAATTCAAAGTACTAGGTGTATCTAGCACCTGTATTCACTGCTTGCATATTTGTGTAACTACGAGCTTTTTAGTGTCTAGAGCAACATTCTGCTTAGCTACCTTTTGCTACATCATGCTGTGATACTCATCGAACTAACTGTTGACTAATAGACTCCAGTTTGTAATAAATGGATAAATGATTGGGAATAGACATTTATCCAAAATTCTGCTGATATCAAATTTCCTGGAGAAAATGCTTCTGTGCCTCCCTCCTTGAAAAAAAAAAAAAAGTTGTTTCATCTTCCACACATTTTCCAGGCAGTTTTGTTATGCAGTTAATATCTTAAGGTTTTTCTGTGCTTTTAGGTAGCTGACAGGTATGAGGTATGCCTAGCTGCTTAAATACTACTTTTGAAGATCAGAAGTAGTTTCATTACCCAGCTAACAGAAAGCATCTGTCTTCTTTTGCCTGCTTTATTTCATTAGCTTTATTATTATTATTACTGTGAAATATGTAATATGTGTTCTCCAGGCTTATTTCACTTTCCTCAGCCTCCATCTCTTCCAAGACTGACTTTCTTGCTTTAAGGATCAACTCACAGGAAGCTATATAAGCCAAAGTTTGTTTTTACTTGATTTGCTTTAACACTTCACTCCATTTGTTCTCTCATCTCACTTTCCTTCCCCTCTTATTAGAAGCAGGATTGCTCTAATGCAAATATAGTTGAAAGAGCCAGGGAAAAGGGAAAGAGATCTGAATTCTCCTCATAGCAGATGTCCTAATGCAATATCCATGGCAAAGGGAGATTACTTTAAAACAAGTAAACAAACAACCTCAACAATAATTGAGAGTGAATATATGTGCTGGGTATGTTTACTTGGTGAGACATGTTCTTTTATTTGACTTAAATATATGTATGGCTTAAAGCTCGTTCTCTGGTTTGGTTTATTTCTCCTTGAACAATCAGAACTTGGGGATTTCTACAACAGAGAGCTGTCTGCACAGTACATTGCATTGAGTGCACTCCAATGTTGCAGAAGATTATAACCAAAGAGGTGGGAGCAGGGTGCCCCTGGTATTATTTTAGAGCTGAATTTGGCTTTTCTGTAACTAAACCTTTCTAGATATTTTTACACATTTTATAAACTTCTGTATATGCTTGTTAAGCACAGGTCTCTAGCACGTTGGAATTTACCTTGGCAAGACCAGATAGTGCTTACATATAAATTATTCTTCACAAATAGAAAAGAATATTACCCAAATTTATCCTACTGAGACTTCAATCATTGCTACCTAGTCAACCAATACCAACTGACTGGGGCATTGAGTGCCCAGGGCGGTGGTTTGTGGGTGGACTCCTCTCTCAGGCACTGACCATTGCAAAACCCAAGCATCTGCCAGGGGCTGCATTATGTCTTCAAGCCAGGGGCATAACCTTTGTTCCAAATTTTTTTTTTAATTATTCACAGATCTTCTGCTGGTCCTATCCCAAGAGGGGATTTCACCCAGCATGATTTAGGATATCACAAATATCGCTGGCTTAACTCCTTCCAACTTCCTTCACCTACAGTTTTTCCGTGTTTTTGTAGGTCTGTTGGTTCACTCATTGGCTCTATTAGGCAAAATACTATTTCACTTTAAAATATTATCACTTAATCACCTATATTGTACTCTACTTATTTGCCTGCTTTTAAATTACAACAAAAATGATAATGCAAATTTCTTGAATTTTTTGAAGTCTGTATATGTGAAAATTTTCCTGACTTTACATCCATTAAAATTAAATTTATTAAAGAAGAAATCTTGTAATTACCTATAAATTCATTACAGTTCAATGATAAGTAGCAAAAAAATAGTTCATTAAAATTCTATTAATTGAAATGTTCTACTTATTAATAAAATTTGACCCGCTTTCTCCTATTTGGAAATGCTGTTTCCTACTCAGCATTTGAAAGCAGTCCTTTTGCTTCCAGTTCAAAATGTAAGATTCAATTAGGAAAACAGGTAAAACAGTGTTTTCAGTACACAGTTTCCTAGAAGTATCTTGCCCAAATTGGGAAGAGAATAATACTAAAACTTGATATATAGAGGGCCAATTTAAAAAGAAGAAAGTAGTCTTAATTTAACTATCTTTATTCACTTCCAAAGCTAGCTTTATTTATATTGCTTTATGATTTGCTTAGATGCAATTTTAACTGTTTGAAAGCTCCCTATATGTCCAGTTCAACTCTCAGTTACACCAAAACAATGATAACAAGGCCTTCTACATTAGTAAGATGTGGCAGAGGATTTGTGTAAGTTTTTCAATAAAACACAGGGTCAATGTGCAAGGAGTTTACAATAAATGCCTTTTTGAGAACTCTGGTTTTTGCTGCTGCATTCATACGGAATTTACTATCCCATTTCCTTGTTGGATGAGCCCAAATTGAGACAAAAAGGGATAAATAGATGAGATCTACCTGAACTACAGGTTTTAGATGGATGGATGGCATTTAAATATAGCACTTATTAAAAGAATGCTGACTGTTTGTTTAGCACGAATGAAATACTTCAGTACTACAGCAACCATAGCCAGGGGGCTTTACTGAATTCTCAGAATATAAAAAGATAAAGGTTATCAAAAGATGTCATAAAAAAAACCTATGACTATGTCTAGATTAAGGGAGGAAGGAAGGAGCTACATTCTTTTTTCTTGAGAAAGAAATGCAATGGGACAAGTCATCTAATTATATATATGCCATACTTTCTGGTCCCATTGGTCAAAAAGCAAAGTCTTTCAGGAATTGTCATCATTTGAATGAGCTAATTCTTCTCATATTTGTTATTAAATCGCTAACAATTCTACTCTTTTTTCTTTTCTTCCTACCACAGTAAGGGTTTGGTAACAGTTTCGACAAATACACACCCTCAAAAATCTGACACAGGCAGACAAAAGTACAGAGGTGAAAGCAGCACATTCCTTCTCACCACAACTGCAGTAAATTGTAAACCAGAGAGAGATCATTGCAAATATTCTGTGTAAACCGCAATAATCTCATGCACTGGTCCACACAGGGTAGTGCTGGACCTCAGAAGCTTGTCTCCCTCCTTCCTCCAGACTAGTGATATCACCACAGCAACGAGCCACAGAAACTGCTACGGTCCAACTGACCAACGAACCATCTAGCAGCAGCCTGCAAGGGAGTCTGCAAAAGATGTTTCAGAGCTCAGTAATTAGTAAATAAACAAATTCCTAAACAAAATACGGTGCCTTGTGCAATAATGACTGATTTATTTCCACTGCTACAGCATCAGCCAACCTAGGAAGACATATCTAAAACTTATTAAGCTATTCATGAAGCAAGAGCATGAAGGCTGAGACCACCAGCAGTGTTAAAATCCAGTACAAAGTGGAAGAGGATGGGAGGATGCTGGGATATCAAGATGCCCCACCAATCTTTCCTCGTGTTGAATGGATGGGCTGGAACATGATCAACCCTGATAGAGGCTCTGTGGGACAACACCTGGGGAGATGCTACAAGACACCAGGTGAGAGCCAGGCAGCAAGTTCATGCCATCACACCAATGCCCTCGCTCCTGGTGGAACACAGCAGGAAGGGCATGAACATGACCTTGTCCTCTCTTCTGCTCCAGCCAGCAAAGCTGAACTGACATAAAAAGCATGCTACATCCTTATGAGAGCCACAGAGCTCCTGTAAAATCCTTGGTAGAAATTTTGGATTAATAAGTCAGGGTTTCTCTAGGGACAGCAGTGCAGACTTTCCATTCCCAGCACTTTGGTTTATAAAAATGGCCTAGCTTTGAATATAACTTCTGAGATGGTTGTCAAAAGAGCCTTAGGAAATGAACTAGAATTTTAAAGAGTGGTGACTGAATTTTCTCTGCTATTCACCAGTATTTGCACCACACTATTTCTCTCGCTTTCTTTCTACCTCTTTACATGTCTGTTTTCTCTTGTTTTTCTCTTAATGTTTATCTTTTTGGGTGATATAACCATTTAAACTACTTCTCATGTAAGTTTCCTTTTTCTTTGATAAGCTTGGTTACCTTCTGTGGACCTTTCATCTCTTGCAACCTTTTAGAGATGAAATAAATACACTAAGCATCCTATTAAAGGCAAGGACATACCATTTAATTAATGAGAATAATAAGTTTTCAATTTTATCCTCCATACTTTTCTTAATGCAGATTTTTGTTACACCTGCTGTGCTAATTTTGGATATACTTATTGATTTGTTTAAAACCATTCCTAAATACTTCCCTTGAGATATTACACTAATTCCATACATTTTACATGTGACTGAAAAGCTTGAATTCTTCCTTTCCTCTTAAAAAGCTAATATCATATTGGCATAAAATGTAAATTATCTGGCAATGGTCTGTAGGGAATTCTGCCTGCCATGATTTCTCCCTTCTTTTTCCCCTTTTTTACAATATTTCTATTTTACCTCCTAATTCTTCTTTAACTTAACCTAATTAAGTTGCATTTCCACCCAGTGCTGAAAACCCTTCACCTCCTTGAGTTTTAGGTGGATAAAGGTATACATATAGATATGTAGATACATATATATGTATATATATATGTGTGTGTGTGTGTGCATACACACATTGGACTGCACTGTATAGCTCTCAAACACTTGCTATGGTTTCCCATTCTTCATCAGTTTTAATTTGTCATCATAGCCAAAGTTGCAACCCTGCTTCAATAAAATCTTTATCAGATGGGCTTCATTTCAGAAGGAAGCAAGAAACAAAGATTTACCTGAAAATTTCTGAAAGGTTCTTGAACACAACAAGTTAGAAGAACATCATTAACTGCCACAAAATCCAAACTAGTTGCGCCAACCAGGTCCAGTCCATATTTACACTTAAGATATTTTTAATGACTTTTACTATTTTTTTTTCCTAGTGTTGACATATGGTACACTAGTCTGTTATTTCTATGAGCTATCTTTACTGCCCTGTTTTTTCCCTTTCTAGTACATTTTTGTCCATACTGCTCTATCATTGTCATATTATAGTGGCAAATAGCATATTTTAGCAGTATTTTAGTCACTTCATTCTTTAGTGGTTTTGAATTTGTGCAAGTCCCAGTGGTGCGCTGCAATTAATTATCCCCTCTTTTTTCTATTTCTGACCATTCTTCAATTTTATCACCTGAATGATGTAAATCCAGAAAAGCTACACACTGAAAAATAAATTTTGTGAAATGTGTTTATAGTCCTCATCTTTCCTGTGCACTGAAACCTCTGGCCATACCTTAGCTGTTCTTCTCTTACTCTATCTAATTACTTGTATAATGACTTGCCTGTTACTTATCTTCTATCAGCTCAGGGTAGTGAAAGTCCATTTCCCATGTACCAGCACAGTGCTTCTTTACCCTACACATAGCTCATGATTTAGTGGCAGCTACTTCAGCTCCAGATTTGCCTTAAATAAAAGTTTTCTACAAACTCCACCTGCCAGTATTAGTAGTGATATGTGTAAGTCCAGAGGCAACAAAAAAGAGCAATCACAAATCCTATTCATTTAAAAGTTTTACAGTGAGTTAGATTCGTAAGTCATTTAAGTGCAAGTAATCTCACCATGTAAATTTTCTCTAAGTACAGTCAAAATGTTTTAACATCCATATCTTGTGTTAAAATCTCTAGGGTAGGTAAAAACATGTACAAAAGCTCCAGACACACAGACCTTACTATCAATATAATACATAAAACCTCTCTTTTCCCTAAGGAGTTTAATTACAGGCTCTCAAGTAAAAAAGGTTGAATGAGTTTCATCCTAGGCAGAAGTAGGTCATTTGATAAACGTTGTCCTTCCAAGTCTATACAGAATATTTGTTTCTGAAAAAAGTCTCTGCTTGAGGTTAAGTCTAACATAGATCAGTTTTATTAAGTAAACTGTTCACTACAGATAGCCCCTTAAGTTGAAGAGTATCCACATATACAAGGAAATGTTTCAAACAGCCCATTTCAAATTCAACAACTGGGCTATAATCCCAGCAGATGCACACAGTAACTGTCAAGTTTTGCAGCTTGCAGAGTTATTGAATAAGCAGTTAGGAGCCTGTACAACTGACTGTGACAAAGTTGATCATCGCTAAGAAAATCCATGTGCATCTGAAAAAAGCTCGATGCCATAACCTGTGGCGTGTCTTTCCTGTATATTGACAATGCCTACCTGGATATTGTATGTTAATAAACCATTAAAAATGCCTTGCTAGTGGAACTGTAAAGTTTTGAGATTCATCTAATGAAGAGAACAAAAGGGTAATTTCAGCAAGCTGCAGGATCACTTTCAGCGCTCTTGCAGGACAATGGAAAAAACTCTCATTGCAACAACTAACACTGCCTGAGTTTTCTAAAGTCACAGAGGCTTCTGGCAGGTTTAAAATGACATATATGAGACAGAAACATCTTTTACATCCTGTAAAGCTTTACTAATTTTGGAGACTGTGTTGACCAGTCACCTACTCAACAAGGAACAGAAGATGCCTGTGATGCTCTGCAGTGCATGGGAGGTTGCAGAATCTGGTATGATCCTCCCTCCTGGAGAGTGTGTTTCCTGCCACACTGCTTCATGATCTTTCTCCACATCTATCTCATTTTTACGCCCTGCTTATTTTGTTCCTCTTTTACCAGCAAACTCTCAACAGGTGTATCCTGCATAACTGGGGAAGATTGGGACCCAAATCGCTTCCTTCAGACCAAACCTAACAGCTGCTAGTTGCCTCCTTTCAACAGCAAACTCACAGTTCAGTGTCAGCCAATTTTAATTTATTTTTGTACTGTAAAATGAAATTTGAATCATTAACTCCCACATTCATCCAGCACTGGCACTAGCCTTCTTCCCCCAGGGGCCCGTGTTCATGGGAAGCCCTCTCTACCTGCAGTCTCTCTGTGTATTCGCCCCAGATCCTGTCTCCTTTCAGTCTAGAGTTGAACAACAGCAATGGTCATCATCCCAGAGGACAGTGAAAGGAAGTTTCTCCATAAAAAGATCAGAAAAAGTCCCATCATGCTGTACTGATGCCCAACAGCTTATTTTAGCCCTAACCTTCCAACTTATTTCCCACTGATCACACAGCTGTGTAGCCACAGAAACAGCACTCAATATGTCCAAAGAAAATCAGGGCTGGAGTATCTGAGCAGCAGTCCTCCCTGCATCATGACCAAATCCAGTGCAGCTTCACTGATAAGAGGCTCAGGGTAAGAATGAAGAAACGAGTTCTCTCACCTCAGTCTTCTCAGCAAACATTCACAGAAGCATGAAAATCAAACTGTGGGGTTTTATTTCTGATCACTGGAAAGATTTGGGCTTTTGAGCTGAAAGTCTGGCCTTTGCCCAGGTGGCAGCACTGAATTTGTCATCCTGTCTCTCACTACATGTGTGTATATAAGGAATGGCTACATCAGTACTAGGTTTTGTTTGCACACTGCTACACCCTATTTCACGTTTCTAAAGTCAACATTTTCTAACTTTAAAACACTCAGTTTATAAAAATATGGCTCTCCTTGTCTCATTTTTCTTTAAAAATTCCAACTCAGCTTTGTTACTAAGAAATCTCAGCTCCTCCTGCCCCTTTGCCTCTCTCACACATGCGTGTGGAGATGGCATCTTACATATGGGTGCTTTAACATTTTTTAATTCCAGGACAGACTTATTCTCTTTATTCATGAACACTCCCCTGAATGCCTGCACTAAGAGTTGCCAACTAAACCGGTTTTGTTCCATCTGCTGTGACCATTTTCCAGCACTCTCTCTCTGATTCACCAGCATCCCTCCTCACCGACTCTGTCGGGAGGTCTGCAAACAGCAGGGCAGAGGCTGTGGGTAGAGGGAGGAGACAGAGCTCTGCAGACCTGAACAGGGGTTAGGGAAAATGTAGTGGACAGTTAAAACAGGGCGGATATGGCAGGGTTTGAATGCCACTCCTGAGCCTGTAAGGTGCATTTAATGGGACTGTAAAGCTCCCGCAGCATCGTGCCTTGGGATAAATTATAGCTCACCCTATCATCACCTTTCTGCTGTACTTACTGCCTTTGTGTGCTGGCAGTTCAGCAGGCTACAGACCTACCAGTATACATTTGACAAACACTTTTATGATTTTTATTTTTTTTTTGCCTATTAATGGGTACAAAAAGGGGGAGAAATGCAAGAAAAAAAGAAAAAAAATACGCTTATTTTCAAATTGCTACAAAATACTCTAAAATAATGAACAATTTTAAATGTAAGATAATTTAAAGCAATAAATTTTGACCTATAAGCTATTTATGTTGTGATCTGTATTTTCTCTTGTTCATAAACAAAGTAATTTTATATAAAAAGAAAAGGAACATAAACACATGTATCTATCTACTATTCTTTATGTCCAACAGAACAAGAGGTGGGTTGGGATATAGCCTGTTCCTTAGAGCTGACTGGTCTATAATTTTAAGCCTTAAATCCTGTAATCAGGTTCAGTAGCACAGCCTTGCACCTGCAGAAAGCCTTGCTGGTCTGCTAGCAGCAACCATGAGGTACCAGATCCTTCTGAAGGATCTAAATATTTAAGCTAAACAAAATTTGGTTTAAGAATGAAAGTTCATTCTCTGCTTATAGTTGGAAAATATAAAAGAAAGCACAGGAAAATTCATACATTAGGTCTGTGATAACATTAAAGTCAATGGAGTCATTTCAAATTAGTAATGACATGAAAGTAATCTGAACTTGGCCTTTGAGGTTATATTCTATTAGTTTCATAATACTGTGTAAATTCTATATTTGAGTGCTGTCCTGCAGTCATCTTTGCCCTTCTTTTTTAATGGAAAATTCTGCTTAAAGTCCGCTTATACAGCTCGGGCCATTATTTTGTAACTTCTTTTTAAATCAAGACTAATTTTTAGGGTCCATATTTGTGTCCACACACAACATCAAGCCAGAGAAAGGAGAGTGGCAAGGAGAAATTTGTTTTCAAGTTGCCAATCAATTAATAGCTCCAGCTAAAGAAACTATGCAGAAAATAAATTTTTAAAATACACCATAAAAATCATGTATACAGTTAGAAGGGACATCTTTTTAGAGATGCTATTCTCATACCTCCTTATGGTTGGTGAGTACCAACTATTAAAAGTCAACAGTGTCAACCATTTGGCATACTTGTTGGCCTAACATGTTTTATTTATACAGTGTGTCTAGGCTAGGCACAATTTCAATGCTTTCACAAAGTGCAGCTTGGCCTTGATGGAAGAAAACCTACAGTGGTGACAGAAGCAATCTGAAAAGTTGCAGAAGTGAAATACTTGCTAGGTTCATATAGGAATACTTTAAGCACACAGGAATACCTTACTGTGTGTTGTCCCACTCCGGACCTAAAATGGCTGTTTTGCAGGGAATGTTGTTGCCTGGTGATCAAAAGTGCATCTCCTAGGCCACAGAGGGATGTGAACATTCAGAAATTGATTTGTTCCTGTTGCTCTTGAGGAGACCATACCCGTAAAATAGATTAAGCCAGCACATAATCATCTATGCATTCTCCTTGCTGGCATGCTTAAACTTGATACTGAAGACAGGCCTGTGATTTTGAGCTACTCATCAACCAGGCAAGGGAAAAACAGAATTATACCTTGTGCACTACTGCCCACAGAATATGAAAGTAGACCAAGCCTGAGCTACTGTGAGACTGCAAGACACCCTGCTTCAATTAAGTCTGTGTTGTACATCTAGCCTGTTCCGGTGCAACCTCCCAGTTGCTATCAGGCTCTCTTTCTTTCATTAGAATCAAGTAGTTAATTAGCCCCAGCCTGTCCTCTCTCCTTCTCTCTTTCCCTTTAACGCAGCAGTAATGATGTCTAATTACCAGCAGCAGTGGATTACAGCACCATCAGGAGCAAATCTCTCTGGCTGACAGCAAAGCTGAGCAGCAAATCTTAAAGCTTCAAGGAGAGAGTAATTCCTAACAAAGTATTTGAATATTTGCTTATTTTTGACCAGCTTGTAACTGTATAGTCCAACTTGTAATTTCATCCGTCCTGTTATTGAACAGGGAGTGCTCATGCAGTGATTAATTTTAGATTGAAATTACTTTTACCGATCAAGTAAGATCAAGTGATGGACAAAAAAGAGGGAGAGATTCACAGTTTGGGGCTCTGCTGCCATTTGGGGCTCTCTCTGAGGACTGGACAGGCCCAAATGTAAGGGATAAACATGAGAGAGGGGAGGAAAAAACCCCAAGAAATTATCACAAATTAATAAACCCTTAAATAATAATTAAGAGTTAAAGAAATGAGAGAATGGGCTTTTAAGGCTTACCAACAATTGCTGTCTGATGAAAATCCAATTTTTCCCCCTGTAACTTATCATTTCCATCTGAGTGAAATTCTAGACCTCTTGAGGCCAATAGGAGCTTTGCCACTGACTTTCTCCGTGCCAGGGGCTGCATCCCTGTTCTGTCAAACATGCTCTTTCTGAGCCTTCAGTGCCTGGCAGGCACTGCCCTGGCCCTGGCAGTAGCTCATACAAACCACTGCCACCCTGTGGGTCTATTTAAATACTCCTCTGCCTTTTGTGGTGGGATAGGGACACCAGATCTGTGTGTTCAGGAGGGGCTAGCCTTTGTTTTTCAGAGCTGAATGTTGCTGAGCATCCCCTTTGCCCATTTATCCTTTTACGCTGGACAACAAATTTCTATTGGCCAGCAGGAGGAAACTGTACCTACATAAAGGACCTCTTCTGAAAAGGTTTACATGCCACTGCTCAGGTTATATACAGATATTCAGGAATTGCTTACAGACAGGTCATGCTAACTTTTCTTTTCTGGATTTCATTAGTAGTCCTAATTTTATTAGAATTCCTGCTTGGTTGCTAAACAATCTAAAGATAGTTACTCCTATATGAATATAAACACATATATATGGACATGTAGAGAGATTCACAGCCAAGGGTGTGATTCCCCACAAATGTACATAAGACAAGACCTTCAAAATGCTCGACCTGTCACTGTAATCCCTTGTGGAAAAAAATAAGAATAAGAATTGATTCTGAGTTCTTAAAATAGATAACAGGATGGAAGGTGGGACTTCAGGCTTTCATGGCCTAGCAAAGGTGAGAGAAAATAAACAAGCTGATCATCACTGAGTCCTATGTTTCAGAGAACCAGAAAAGCACTTAATTTTTAAATTCCATCATGTGAAATTAAGTACGATAGTCAATGTCATTTTTAAAAATACTGAATTTGCTTACACTTTTGAATTCAGAGTGAAAAAGATAGTCTTGGGAATAAACAATCTTGCCCAGTGGCCCTTCGTAATAATTATTTCAGTGAGCAGAAGAGATAGTTAAAAATACTAAGCTATTTGGAGACTTCTGCTTTAGACAATCTTTTTGTTATAAATTATATCTATGGTACCGTCTGGGCTCAGAGATGAGCAATCACTCTTGTAACAGTAAAAGAGATCTGCCAAATCGTCTGAATGTATAGACAGACCTGAAACACTTTGGTGAAAAAAAACCATAGAAATGGATAAAAAACTATCCAGAGCTTCTCTTTTACTTTAAATCTTCATACTGAAGATCTCCTGAAAATTAATTTCCCACTTCTGCCTCCTCACAGCCATGACGGCGCTGATGACAAGGGGGCAAATACAAGCCAGCCCCTGGGAATGCCCAGGTTTATGACTTCAGCAAGGCAAAGAGAGGCAGATTTCCCTGGCAGCCTACGTCACAACAACCCAACCCAGAATACTTTCCAAGAAGCCCCCTTTGCTGCGCCACCCAGCAACCTTCCCGTTAGGTCCGGATAAGCTGCCACTCCAGGAAAGGAAAAAAAAAAGAAAAAAAAAAAAAGAAAAGGGGATATTGCTCATCCAAGCCAAATGCCCAGGCAGGAATATTTTTAATTGCCGGGTTTCCTTTCTCGGCTCCCCCTCCACACCCGCCCCACGCACAGACAAAAGAAGCTTAGCTTGCATGACCCAGCGCATAAGAAGTAAGAATAATGATACATTAAGAGAGTTCAATAGGCAAAAACCTACTTGCAACCAACAGTCCCCATCTTCTTAAACAGGAAAATCTGTCGCTCCTGCCACCACCAAGCATAATAGCTCTCCCGCTGTCAGAGCTGCGCCGAGCCCGTAACGCCAGAGCCTGCCGGGGATGCCACGCTACCCCAGCGCATCGAGCGGAGTGCTGAGGGGCTCCCGCGACCCCAGAAAGTGTCACAAAATACACCCTTCCCTCGGTCATGCGGAACCCCGTCCTCCCTTTGTTGAGCATCCTCCCTCTCCCCGCCGCCCCTTGGTAGCGCAGCCGGCGCTTCACAGCCGAGCCGGGCACATTCGTGGCCGCTCAGCGGCGGCGCCAGGGCTGCGGGATAACAATGAAGAAAAAACGGATAAAAATAACGCTAATAAAAAATAAATAAATAAAAAACCCCCAACAGATATCCCGGGGAACCGCCGCCCGGCGCCGCGCCTGGCTTTGTGCCAGGCAGGGTACCCCCGTGCGCCATCCATCAGCCCCGCCGGCGGCGGGGGCCGCTGCCCGGGGGGGCGGGGCCCGGCACAATGGCCGGAGCGGCGGCGGCGGCGGGACAATAGCGCACCCCAACCCCGCCGCGGCGGCCCGGGGGACGGAGGGACGAGGAGGACGAGGAGGAAGGAGAACGACACCGACCCGGCGGGGCGCGTTGTGCGCACGATCGCTTTAAATAAAAGGACCCACAAAGACCTCGGCGGTGTATAATGTGACAGGCAAACGCAACATGGTGATGATGACTTGGGGGAAGAGGGAGGAAGGAGCCAACTGTGGCTGCGGCTCCCCCTGCGCCTCTCGCTCCCGGAGCGGGCTGCAGCGGCCGACATAGAACAAGGAAGACAATTCTCTACTAACCGTGGTTTTGACTGGCACGTACAGCACTTGCTTCCCTCCTCCAGCACCACCACTGACCTCGTCCGAGTTGCCGAGCTGGAAGCCTTTAGATTTGACCCAGAATTTGAATTTGGCATTATCCGTGGAGCTCGACTCGGAGCCGTTCAGGAGCTGGACGATCCGATCGTATTTTTTACGGGTCACCGTCTTGGTTTTTCCTGAGTCCCCGTAAGTCCTGAGACACCAGTCCTGAAACTGGCGGTACATGTCCCGGTCGCTGCTCTCCATAATCTCTTAATACACACACGCACACATGCACACGCCGGGGCGCACGCACACACACACACACGGACACGCACAGAGACACGNCAGCAATCAATTCAATAGTGTGGCAATGTTCTCCTTCATTATTTTTTTTTCCACAGGAGGCAAAACGGATCTGGTGGAGGTTCCTCTTATCCTTCCACTGTACGTGATCAGTCTCTTTAATAATTGTGCAAGGCAGGACTATCCCACTGGCTCCAGCGTCTTACCCGGAGAGGGTTCAGGCAGATAAATAATTAAAATCCTATCCCTCGGCTTAGCGAAGAAAAAATAAAATATTCACTCGGATCCTTCTTTTCCATACATCAACTGCAGCCGGATTCACCCTTGATAGTGCAGGTGAAGAAGAGGAAACA
>VXBU01012046.1:66431-77359 GCA_013400315.1 Bombycilla garrulus | reverse complement strand
AGGCAGTAGCGAGCACCCTCCGCTTCCACTCCCTTGTGTCCTGCAGAAAAACGCTTCCAAGGGCTGTCGTGCTGTTTGCCCCGAGCCTGGATTTCTAGTGCAAAAGACGATGGTGCTAAGAGAACCAGGAGAAGCCCTTCCTCACACACCCCAGCCAGGACATGCTGGTTCACTGGGCTGGCCCTGCACACGGGCACCTCAACACGGCTTCCATCTCCCCAGCTAAGCCAGCTCACATGTACCTCTCCTCTCCTCTCCTCTTCCCCCCCCTCCCCACTCCTTCCTNGGGAGAGTCCTTGGGCCCTCCAGGGGACCAATGACTTCAGTGCTCTGGTTGCACATCAATAGAGCTTTGTTTCACTGCTTTGTTTCCCCTCTCCTCTCCTCGCCTCTCCCCTCCTCTCCTCTCCTCTCCTCTCCTCCCCTTTTCCCCTCTTTCCCCAGTCCTGTGTTTGCTTTTCTGCTTTCTATCTGGAAACACCAGCTCAGACAGCCAAAGATGGGACAAGACTGTTGTTTAAAAGCAGCTCTCTGAAGGATGTTTGTGTTCTCAAAACCTTTCCTGCCATCTGTAAAATCTGACAGGACAAGCTGGCACAATGGGCAGAAAAAAAGTAGGGCTTAGAGATAACCCAAGGAGGCTTGAGACTTTTTGTTGGCCACAGGGCCCAAAAATTGTCTTGGCAGCCCCATTTTAGCATTAGAGGAGCATAGGATTCCCTGTCCATCGCAGGATCTAGATGAGAGGCAGTAACAAAGGAACTGCTGTGCAGAGGGGGAGCAAGGGGAACCTCGCTGAACTCCCACCCAGCAGGCTTTATGAGATGTAATATTGCTTTAATGTGCCATTTAGATCCACATTTAGAAAAAGGGTCGTAACATGGATTGGGCTGCACTGCTAAACAATTCTGTCAGATAATTGTTCTCAACCCAGCCTCCTGCTGAGGGTCTCAGTAACTTCCATATCACACTGGTACTGTGCTATGACTGAATCCAAAGCACGCACACAAAAGCAAAGGGGATAAAGGAAGATGTGACAAAGCCAGGAGTGACGATCCAGACAGTTATAGCATGGATGAGTAAAATGCCTGAAATAAGCAGGAGTGGTTTAGTAGATCAGAAAATAATTCCACATCCAGGAGTATCACTTTGGATCATGAAAGAGCTCTGTGCCTTCTCAGAAGAGACACATTCCTAAATTCAATCAAGTTTGGACCATGCCTTAAAAAACCCCAGAAATATTAATTATTTTTTCAAACTGTTTTGAGGCAGAAGAGGGAATCATATAATTCCAGAATGGTTTGGAAGAAATCTTAAGTATCTTAACTAGATGATTTTAATGATCATCTGCCATGGGCAGGGACACCTTCCACAAGACTAGGTTACTCAGAACCCCATCCAACCTGGCCTTGAACACCTCCAGGTATGAGAAGCCCACAATCTCTCCGGGCGGCCTGCTCCAGTGCATCACCACCTTTATAGTACAGAATTTCTTTCTAATGTCTAAGTCCTCAGCTTAAGGCCATTCTCCCTTGTCCTACCACTACATGCCCTCGTGAGTCAAACATGGGTGAAAACCACCTGCGGTGTGAAGTGGGGATGGAGAATAGAAACTCAAGTAAGATTTAACACAGCTGGATTTCTTTCTCTGTTTTACAGTTAAGATTTTTTATTCGTGTTGATGAAAGATATGGATGTTTCATGACTGCTTCCAGGAATCACTTGGCCAGAAGTTCTAGGAGCATCCTGGAACCCCACCCACCCTGCCAGACAATGGATCAGCACAGGACGCAAAAAAAGATGCTTACCATAAAGCATTTGTGATCTAAAGAACGTCAATGGCTTGGTACATGGCTTCAATTTCATATAAATATACATTGTAAAGTGTATCTGCATAACCTATACTCATTACATATACATACATATAGATTATGTATGTGTGTATAGTAACTTCAGCAGAGGTTATATGGTGAATTTAGAGTGCAGATTTTTAATCTCCCATTTTGAGATCTTCTGATACTAAGTAGTACTATCAGATTATTTTTAAATAAGAAAGATTACATGAGGCTAAGTTCACTGTCTGGTTTGGGGTAGTTTTTTGTATGAGAATTAACAGATTTTAATAACATAATCAGGAATCTCCTTGCAATGAAAAGGGCTTGCACAGACCTTCCTCCTGTCAAGAGTCCTAATGACACCCTGTTACTCAGCTGAAATTGAAACTCCCGTGGCATCCTTCGGTAGAGGGACTGTGTTGGTCCTTCGATGCTGTGGACTGAGGCTGTTCTGTGCTCTGCATTCTGCAGAACTCACTTGCCTCTGCCAGAAAATGAAAGTTTCTCTCCTCTGGTGTGGAGACACCATGTCCGTGCCTTGCTGGCTTGATTGCTCTGCAGCCAGCCTGAAACAATACACCACCAACAGATGTGTGAACATTTCCATTCAGTGGAATGAAGTGTTAGCTGCAAAACAGAGTTTTGGCGATTTGAATTGCCTCATGTGCATCAAGCTGTGAAAGAGGTTTAAAGTAAATCATGAATATCATAAATATTGTATTTTTTGAATTATCAGCTTTAACAAGTCCACTGGCAATGGAAAGTGAAGACAGTCAGAATGGGGCCTGATGTCTCTCATTGGAGTTACCAGTGTTTCTAGATGAAATTACAGTCTTGCAGTGACATGGAACTGAGTCCATGGATGAAGCAGAGAGACGTTTTCAAGTTTTTTAAACTTGCTGAAAAAAGAGAGTAGGTTTTTGGCTTAAATCTGTCATCTGACTCCTGCCAAAGATGAGTGTTTGGAAAATATGCACCGTATTTCAGCACAGTGCTTGATATGGCATTACTGGACGGCTAAGGGTAGCCTTTGAGGATATGAATTCCCTGTCTCTTGGGTTTTTCGTTCATTGACATAGCGAGAAAAAATTATTTTGACACTTCTGACTTGCCATGTCCATGAGTTACGATGGAAAGCCCATTTCTGTGCAGACAGAAAATCACCCATGCTGAACTGACAGAAGATGTGCTGAGGAATAAAGAAACTGCAGCTCCA
Source organism: Bombycilla garrulus (assembly GCA_013400315.1). Lineage (NCBI taxonomy): Eukaryota > Metazoa > Chordata > Aves > Passeriformes > Bombycillidae > Bombycilla > Bombycilla garrulus. Next base: position 74,308 of record VXBU01012046.1, on the reverse strand, counting down.
AATGGTTTGCTTTAAACTACGTACCTGGTAGCGCTTTTCCTCTCTTCTGGAGAGAATTTCAGTGGAAGTGTCCTGTTGTGTCCTTTACAGCCCAGCAATGGCAGCAACAATGAGCACTGCAAGCCCTAATGCTTGTGGAGGTAGAAGTCAGCGTTCACACACTGCATGGGCTTGACTGTCCTCTCTTCCTTTGGTCTCATGGACATGACAGAATCTCCTGAGTGGTTCGATAATCAGTCACCTGATTGCATTTAGGGAGGTAGGACTCTGCTGTGACACAGCTTCCCTGAGGAGAAAATAGTCACCATCCACATGTTAATATTACTGGCAAAGGACCTCTCTAGAAAGGTATCCTTAATGGTAATTCCAAGGTATTCACTGCTTAGGAGATCAGAAACTACAGGTGATTACTTGGTAGTACTAATGAATGAAAACTTCAAATGGATGAAGGTTGCCTAGGTATTGATTTATCTACTGAATGAGCTATCATGGAGCAAAGCCTAAACTATTAATTACTGTTCAATATAATTTTTTTTCTACAAATTGTTTCCAGTTCCAATATTTTTCTCTATTTTTCTTAAGTTACTGCTGATTTTGGAAAATTAAGAGGAGGTAGACCAAAGCAATGACTCAGAGATGGCTTATAAGAACCTACTTGCTAAATATTTGGGGGAAAGAAGCTGTATGTTTCTAGGTTTATAAAGAAATGTGAGAATGAATTCATGAATGTGGGAATAGTGTCATAGTTCTGGTTAGGATCTTTTCACATAGAGTGATGTTGATGATGCCAATGAGAAATATACTGGGATGTATTCTGTCTTTATTTTTTAACAATCTTCTTTGGCGACATTTGGAATCCCTTGAGAAAATGCTCAAACTCACTCCCCCTTGCAGTTAGAAAAATCCAGACTTGGCTTGGTTCTACAAAGCTGCTTTGCTTTAAGTAGCAGTTCTGCAAAACATAACTTCACATATTTCTTTTACTCTATGCTTTATTACTGAGAATATTTGCATGAAAACAGGGTCTTTGTTCAAAAGTTCCTGCTTCTTATTCATCACAGCTCGTTGAGTTGGAAGCAATTACGGTACCGTGTACAGAAGGCTCCGATCCCTTCAGAACAGAAAAATATAAGCAGGAATTGACAAACTTTTAAGAATATAAGCTCTTGTTTTCATGAAAATTTTCTCATTTCCTTAGTAATAAAAAAGGAAAAGAAGTAAATATGTGGTACACATTGAAAAAAAAAGAAAAAAGAACGTTTCAAATGTCTTAAGGTTTGTACAAGGGCACTGAAAATTTTTTATTGTTACAGTGACACCTTACATTGAACCTTGCTTGATTTCATCCTAAAGAAGGTGTGCACAAAGGATTCTGTGTGTGTGTGTGTAGTATTTTTTTATTCTTCCTACAGGTATGTATCTTTCTCAGCCAAGGCAACACTAATATAAACCAGCTACTAGAATACCACCCAGTGTGTCGTCTAAACCAAGCCAGGACTAATAAGGCAGTGCTGTAAATGCTAGCAGTCTATCTCTGTTAGTGTTCTCGACTTCATTGCCATGGAGGGAGATGTGATAATTGGAAAATGTTCCAGAAAGTTTCAGACATGACTTTACAGCCATTGTGTCAGGCACTACTAGACAAAGTCAGCACTGGAACAGAGTGTGGTTAACCAGCTGCCCTCGTCCTGCTTAGGGTGGGAGCTAGGGAGGAAGCAAAAATGAAGTAGAGAATTTCTCAGTCTAAAATATTTGGCAAAATACAACATTCATCCCTCACTGGTATGAAATACCATCCAAATTTTACTTTTGCATTTGATCCATATATTTTCATCATCAGCGTGGGGTTCTCCTGACTTCCCAACATTATAGGCAATGATAACTAAAAACTGAAACAGAATAAATTACTGTTGTGTCTCATTGTAGATATTACTTCCTTCACTGTTTTCCTGGAATCACTGAACCACAAAATAAGCTGAGTTAGAAGGGACCCACAAGGATCATGAAGTCCAGCTCCCTCCACAGCACCATGCCCAAGAGTCACACCATGTGCCTGAGAACATAGTCCAAACATTTCCTGAACTCAGCCAGCCTTGCTGCTGTAACCACTTCCCTGGGGAGCCTGTTCCAGTGCCCAACCATTCTCTGGGTGAAGAACCTTTCTCTAATATCCAACTTAAACCTCCTCTGACACAACTTCAGGCCATTCCCTTGAGTCCTGTCAATGGTCACTAGAGAGAAGAGATTAGTGTCTGCCCCTCCTCTTCCTCTCACAAGGAAGTCATAGACTGTGATGAGATCTCCCCTCAGTCTCTGCCAGGCTGAACAGACCAAGTGACCTCAGCCACTCCTCATACAGCTTCCCCTCTAGCCTTTCATCATCTTTGTTGCCTCCTTTGGATGCTGTCTAATAATTTAATATCTTTCTTATATTGCAATATAAACTACAAAACTACATCCAATATTCAATGTGAGGCTGCCCCAGTGCAGAGCAGAGTGGGACAATCCCCTCCCTTGCCCAGCTGGTGAGGCTGTGCCTGATGCCCCCCAGGACAGGCTTGGCCCTCCTGGCTGCCGGGGCACTCCTGAGTCATGTTCAGGACCCCCAGGCCCTGTCCATGGCACTGATTTCCAGCATCTCATTCCCCAGTCTGTGCATACATCCAGGGTTATCCCCTCCCAGCTGCTGAAAACACCCGTTTGGAATTTCATATGATTGATGATTGTCCAGTCCTCTGATTTGTTGAGGTCTCTCTGCAGGGCCTCTTTGCCTTTGAGGCAGCAGCTCCTCCCAGTTTTGCATCATCTGTGAACTTGTTCAGTATCACTTCCTGTCCTGCATTCAAGTCATTGATGAATATAATGAAGATCACAGGGCCAAGAATGGAGCCTTGGAACCCCACTAGTGACAGGTCACCAGTCTGATGTCACCCCTCACTATAATCCTTTATGCCTGACCCATGAGCCAGTTGTTCACCCTCACATGATGGTGTTTGTTTATCCAGCTGTATGCTGGATGTTTTGTCCAGAAGGATACAGTGACAGGCAGTATGGAAAGCTCTGCTGAAATCCAAGAAGATTACATCAACTTGCTTCCCTTGATCAACCGTGAGTTACCTTGACAAAAAAAGGGAATTCAGGTTTAATAAGCAGGACTTTCTCATTACTGTGAGCAAAGACTGTGTTGTCTTTCAGGTGTTTTTCAATACCTCCCAGAATTATCTTCTCCATGGCTTTACCAGGCACTGAAGTGAGACTGTAGTTAGACAGGCTGTAGCTACCGGGGTGCTCCTTCTTACCCTTCTTCAAAGCTGGGACAACATTTACCATCTTCCAGTCAGCTGGGACCTTTCCAGATTCCCAAGACTGCTTCAAAACCATTGAGAGAGGTTTTTTGATGGCAATCAGCCAGCTCTTTGAGAGGTCTTGGATGAACCTCATCAAGCCCCATAGATTTGTAGGGATCCAGCTGGAGAAGCAGATCCTACACAATTTCAGGGTTGACTGGGTGTTGGTCATTTGCACAATCATGGTCCACGAGCTGAGATACCCTTGGTCTGTGATCTGTGTTGAAGACAGAACCAAAGAATACATTTTAAACACCTCTGCCTTTTCCATGTCCCTGTTCATGAGGTGACCCTCCTCATCCTCTCATGGGAGAATGTTATTTCTACTGCCTTCTGCCATTTATATATGTGAAAAAAAAAAAAAACTCTTTTTATTTCCTCCCACATTTCGAAAAAAAAAAAAAAACTCTTTTTATTTCCTCCCACATTTCGGGCAGCTTCAACTCCAGTTGAGCTTTGGCCACACACATTTTCTCCCTACAGTGGCAAACAGAATCGCTGTATTCTTTCCATGTCAATTAACCCAGCTTCCACTGGGCATACACCATCCTTTTTAGCCTTATTTCCAAGCCAAGAATCCTGTTCAGCCAAGCTGGTCTTTTGCGTCAACTGCCTGACTTCTGACATTTGGGAATTGCCTGCTCCTGCACACCTTAGGAGGTGATGTTTCAAAAGTGACGAGCACTGATGGATCCCAGCACTTGCAAAAAAATTTTCCTGGGAATTTTACTTACTAATTCCCTGAGCAGGCTGAAGTGTTCTCTCCTCATGTCCAGAGTGGAGGTTTTGCTGGCAGTCTCCCTTCTGTCAACAGAGATTTTAAACTTGATTGCTCTGTGGTCGCTGTGGCCAAGACAGCCGCCAATCTCCACTTCACTCGTGATATCCACACTGTTGATAAGACGCAGATCGAGGAGGGCATCTTTCTGAGCTGGCTCCCTTAGGACCTCTTTCACAAGGCTGTCATCCAGGTTATTTAGGAATCTTCTGGCTGGGTTGTACCCAGCTGTATGATGCTTCCACTTGATTTCTGGCAAGCTGATGTCCCCCATAAGGACAAGGGCACTTGACTTGGAAGTATCCCTTAGTTCCTCATAGAATAATTTGTTGGCATCATTGTTCTGGCTAGAAAGTCTGTAGTAGACTCCCACAGTGACATCCACATTACTTTTTTGTCCCTTGATCATTATCCAGAGGCTCTCAATTTGTCCCTTGATCATTATCCAGAGGCTCTCAACTGCACCATTGTCAACTGCAAGCTCCACACATTCTAACCCTTCTATTACATACAATGCCACCAGGTTCTTAACCTAATTGATCTTGTTCCACAGGTGAAATTTACTCAAAGCACTTTTCTTTTTTTTGCCACTGTAGTTTTACTGTAGGGTAGCCGTGCTCTTTAAGTGAGAACACTGTCCACATTTGGAGGTTATATGGTAAAGTCCCAGAATGGTCATTAGAAAAGTTCTCTTTCATAAATTGCGATATGGTAGCTTTTGAATCGGTAACATTTAGGCACTGATTCAATGTCCATAAATTTCAACATCCTCAAAACACCAAATTAGTGTTGTTAGTATCAACTTTAAGCAGCAGAACAGCATAAATAGTATCTGCCCTCACATGACTGGTCCCTGCTATGCGAATGCAGCTTATTACTGGAGCATACACTCCTTACACTAGTCTCTCTGTTCCTGCTAAACTGCTCAATAATTTTTATTCAGTATAACCCCATCCTGAAAAATAACAAGAAAAGAAAGATCATTAATGTTTAAAAGTGAACACAACCAGTTCCCATGACAACTAGAAACTTGTAAATAGAAGTGGGCTGCAAATCTCCATGACCTTAAAGAACACATAGTTCCAATCCCTCTGCCATGGTCCAGGACACCTTCCACTAGACCAGGTTGCTCAAAGCCCCATGCAGCCTTCCATGGATGGGATATCCACAACTTCTCTGGACAACCTTTTCCAGTGTCTCGCCACTCTCACAGTGAAGTATTTCTTCCTAAAATCTAATCTAAACCTGCCCTCTTTCCATTTAATGCCATCCCCCTTGTCTGTTGCTAACATGCACTGGTAAAAAGTCCCTCTCCTGCTCTCCTCTGACCTCCCTTTAGATAATGGAAGGCTATTCTAAGGTCTTCCCAGAACCTTCCTTTCTCCTGGCTGAACAACCCCAACTGTCTCAGACTGTCCTCATAGGAGAGCTGCTCCAGCCCTCTGTTCATCTTCGTGTGGGACTGCTTTGTGTCTTTGTGTGTCAAATGCTTTGCAAAAGTCCAGGTAGATGACATCAGCAATTTACATCCAGTAAAATTGGTTGAGACCTAAGAAGAACTTTTGTGTTGGCTTGTAGGATTCTTCTGGATGACTAGGTGGGTTTGGTTTGGTTTGTTGGTCTCCTACTCTCCATGTGCTCTGCCTGGCTGAGTTATCCCTCAGGAGTGAGGAGAGGATTCCTGAACAAGGATGGTCCCTGCCAAAAGTTAGGTAGAGAATTTTGGGGCATTATATGTAGAAATGCCCAGCACAGGGACCCGGAGATAGTCATCATTGTGTCCTGCAAACCTCCCATCTTGGGAGTGCAGGCCTGGAGAGGACCTCCTCACAGGTCCCACCTCCTATAAGTGCGTTGTACATTTTAGTAAAGGATGGTCTACAGAACAGCTGTTCCATATTTCCCACCCACTCTAGGGCTCTCCCAACCCTTTGTGTCAATCTGGAGACATGAAGAAATAATTAAATCTGCAATAGTTTTCAACACAAGGGATTCAGCTGTAGTTCTGATTTCTAACTGGATGTGCCCTTCCATAAGCAGTGCAACAAGGAGACACTAAGATGACAGCACTCAGGAATTACACAAAGTATGAGCCAAGGATTGCCCCTCTGAAAATCTGCCAGAATCCTGGCATTTATCTATACCCAGACCTTGTGAGTCATTTACTGTTAGAAACAGGTTTAGTTAGACCTCAGAGTGCCAGTGAGTTCCCTTAATCCCAGAACAAAAGCCACAATCAGTCTTAGGACAGTGAGGTTTTAGATGGAGCCAGGTATCATTGACCATTCTGCCTAGGCACCCCTTTGATACAGGCCCTCACTCTGAGCTGGGATATGGAAAGGAAGGTAGAGATGGAGCACAAGCCAGCACAAATGCTTATTTTATTTTACTCCTTTTAAATAGTGGTATTTTTCCACCTGTTGTCCCCAGCCATTTAAAGACCGCTCTCTAGTATATAAAGCAATGCAGAAGTGGCTTTAACAAATATTATCCCAGTGCTTTATCTTTTGGATGCTTAAAAGTCTCTGAAGTACTTCTGAGGCTCATCCACCACTTCTAAAACTTGAGGGATTCACTTGAACCAGCATGTTGTGTTATGTGATTCTGTGATTTGGTCCAGACCATTAAAAAAAAAATAAAAGAAAATAAAAGAAAAAACGCCACCACCACCACCACCAATAACAAAAACCAACCAGCTCACTGTATAATGCTTCAAGCCTCTGGAACAGAAAAAAATGCTTAATGTGAAGGCTGGCATGAATATTTCTATTTATGACCACTAGCCCATAAAGAAGAATGCTGCCTTAGCAAAGTCCTCGCTCTGTTTAACATATACTGAACTTTGCAGTGTTAAGCTATATATATTTTCATACATTTCTGATTGAACTTTTGATAACGGTTTTTATAAAAGAACGTAAAACTGGAGGTCTTTGTACTTCCTATAGCTATTTTTCAAGCCAGAGTTATACTTTGTTTTCTGAAATTGATATCCTCATTCAAACAAATATGTGATAAAAAATGTGTTCATGTGTGAAAAAGCCATATGCAGTGTTGAAATTCTGGCCAACTCGTTATACAGATACTACATGCTTGAGAAATGATGACTCAGTAGGGGAATTTTACTCATCCCATAACATGCTTGACTTCATAAGCAACACCTTGACTTCCCTTACTGCTGCCAGGGACTGGGGATGTAGAGATGTGCATGGACATTGGCAGGGTACCTCAGAAAGATATTCTGCTGTTTCTGCTGTGGTTTTTGTTTGGTTTGGTTATAAAAGGGATAAATAAAGAGATACATATTCTCTTTGTAAGATCAAGTACAGCCATGGTGCTTCTCAGGCTCTGATGGGAAGGAAGAGGCCATTTTGACCTCTGCCTCCAAATTTGCATGACTCCCTGCTCTATAATCACCTACTGTGTTGTGTTTAGCATGGGCAGAAAGTCACCTGTTGGCATATTACTGACTTTTTATTTCATGCATCCATTTTGGTAAGTAGTCAGAGGAAAGAGAAGAAGGACATAGGCTGAAACTTGTTCATCTTACATAAGCTAATGCTGGCTGGCCCAGTTTTTCACCTTGCTTTTCTCTATCATTTGTATTTGCACATCTGGATTTGTGAAAGAGGTGGTCCTTAGCCCATCCTTTGCTACAGGCCCCAAAGAATTAACTGAAATCCAGTCAATCTGTGTGTAGATGCAGTATCCTGAGAAAACAGAGAGCAGGTTTGGGGAAGGGAAGGGAAGGGAAG
>VXBU01012046.1:6826-66338 GCA_013400315.1 Bombycilla garrulus | reverse complement strand
GGAAGGGAAGGGGTAATTTTTCAATCCAAGGTTGTGAGTCAAAGGGTCAGTGCTCTGTATCTGCTGCAGGATTTCTCAGTGGAGCTGTGTTGCCTCTGTAGGGGCAGAGGTGCAGTGGTCACTGAATTAGTGTTCACTTCTGTGGTCCACCATAAGGGACTGGTGGCCAACAGAGAGAGGTTCAGAAAAGGGTGAAAAGAGGGAATGCTTTCTCTTTCAATGAGATGCTTAAGTACATCAATCTATATGGCTTAACAGAGACAAGGTTACAGGGAGAGTTGGATATAATTTATAAATGTCCCATCTTCCTGTAGAAATAGAATAGAAGAGTAGAAATTCGATCATATATGGCATTTCGGTCAAGTGGAAAAAAGTGTGACAGAAACCAGTGAAATTTGAAACTAGACACATTTTAGCATGGAAGGTAATTAATTATTAGAACAATTTACCAAGGATTGTAATGAGTTCTCCATCATTAGGCATTTTGAAGTTGAAAATGATTGATTTTCTCAGAGAAATTGTTCCTCTTCTTCCTATAGGACTTAACTCAAAAACCTGTACCCTGTATAATACAAGGGAAACCTATATGATCCCAAATAATCTTTTAAGCTTTGGGACTATAAGCTTGCACCAAAATGCTGATGCCCAGCTGCCTATGTCCTGTGTTCTCCTACCGTAACTTGTAACTATGATTCAAACATTTTCCCTTTATTTACATTTGCTTGGGAAATTGTGAAGGACTGCAACATAAAATTTTGCTCTTTGCAGAGGGACATTTTGTCTGGCATGTGGATTCAAAGGTTCTAAGGCTGGGCAACCACTAATCATTTGGTTTGAGTACCTCCAGCACAGAGCATATTTCACCCCACCGTTCCTCCAGTTCTTGGGGAGCTGATGTCTATTGATGACACAGAATTGGGGTGAGTGGCCAATACCCCTGAAGGCTGTGCTGCCATTCAGCGGGACCTTGAATGGCTGGAATTTTTGGCAGAGAGAAAACTTATGAATTTCAATAAGGGCAAATGCAGGTTCCTGCAGGTGGGGAAGAATAACCCCACGTACCAGCACAGGCTGGGGAATGACCTTCTAGAGAGCTGCTCTGTGGAGAAGGACATGGGAGTCTTGGGAGATGACAGGCTGACCATGGAATCCTGGGGTACACCAGGAAGAGTGTGGTGAGCAGGTTGAGGGAGATGATCTTCCCCCTCTAGTTGACCCTAATGAGGCCACATCTGGAGTGCTGTGCTCAGTTCTGAGTTCCTCAGTACAAGAGAGACAAGGAGCTACTGGACAGGGTCCAGAGAGGGTCACAAAGATGATTTGGGGTCAGGAGCATCTCTCTTACAAGAAGAGATGTGGGAGTTGGACCTGCTCAGTTGGTGCCAGATTCTTTTCAGTGTTGCCCAGTGACAGGATGAGGAGCAGTGGCCATAAACAAANTTGGGAGATGACAGGCTGACCATGGAATCCTGGGGTACACCAGGAAGAGTGTGGTGAGCAGGTTGAGGGAGATGATCTTCCCCCTCTAGTCGACCCTAATGAGGCCACATCTGGAGTGCTGTGCTCAGTTCTCAGTTCCTCAGTACAAGAGAGACAAGGAGCTACTGGACAGGGTCCAGAGAGGGTCACAAAGATGATTTGGGGTCAGGAGCATCTCTCCTACAAGAAGAGATGTGGGAGTCGGACCTGCTCAGTCTAGAGAAGACTGAGAGGGAATCTCATTAATAGATATAAATATCTCAAAGGTGGCTGTCAAGAAGATGGTGCCAGATTCTTTTCAGTGTTGCCCAGTGACAGGATGAGGAGCAGTGGCCATAAACAAAAACACAAGAAGTTTCACCTCAATATGAGGAGGAATTTCTTTACTCTGAGGGTGGCAGAACACTGTAACAGGCTGCCCAGGGTGGTCATTGAGTTTCCCTCTCTGGAGATATCCCCCCACCTGGCCACATTCCAGTGTTACCTGCTCCAGGTGATCCTGCCTTGGCAGGGGGCTTGGACTAGATCATCTCCACAGGTCCCTTCCAACCCGAACTATCCTGTGATTCTGCAATTCTGTAAGTGACAGCAGATATTTCCAAAAGGCACGTGGGTTATTGTTCACCATGACAGTACAGGGAGAAGTGGGATGCCCCACTCACTGTCCATCTCAGTGGAATAAGAGCTCCTGATTTTTCCAGGCTCTTTCATAAACTAACCCAGATCAAATTTAAAGAATGAGATTCTGCTGCTGCTGAAGCTAGAAAAAAACCTTGTCTTAGATTTAAAAATTCCACTGGATGAACCAAAATGATGCTGCATTTGCCACACTGAAAAGGCCCAAAATTATCAATTTATAGTTCTTTGCAGATTTTTATGCAAACTTAATATAAAGCAAGACAACATCGGACTTCTGTGAACGGGACCTCTCTATTCCCAATCACCTTTCACTGAGGGGTATGAAATCAAAAGGAAAAAATCTACTTTAAAACAAGTGGGAAATTTTTTATTTCAGGACATGTCCAAGATCTTCCTAGCCACTGCATCAAACTGTACTATCTAAATACAGCTGAGTGTCTGTCTCTGAGCAGTGCTCAATGCAAATGTTACTTGACCTAGAAAATTACTGCTTACAAGGAAAGGAGAACCCTTTTGACATTTTGATGGTAAGCCATGGAGACCAACTATACAGAGAACTGTAAATAAACATTACTTCAAAGTTTAGCTCTGGGCAGTTCTGCACAGTTCATCTGAAGCCATTACAACATTTGTAACTATATAAAAGAGCCAAGATAGAAGAAGGAGGGTCATTTATTACAGCTGGAAAAAATGAATATAATAGTTCTTCTAATCAAAGAGGTTATTTACTTTTTTCTGCAAACTTTGTGTCTTTGAACTGCCACAGGTACAATACTGCCACTCTTTCTCCAGTATTAGTAGAACTGATTTTACATACAGCACTAACTACATCAGAAATAAAACAAAAGCAATGACATATACATGTGCAATTTAAAGCATAGTTGAAAAAAACAATTATTTGATATTTTCACTATTTTTTAAAACAAAATTAGACAAAAAAATCATTCATAAAAATAAAGCTCTTTCCCTCTGGGTAGAACTAACCGTTCAGTGATCCACAGGTTGAACTATTCATGTCAGCTACTTCACAGAATATATCCTTTTATGAATTTTATCTATGATCAGGTTTAATGTATTCTCTATATTCATGCAATGCTCCTATGTGAAGAAGGATCAACTCATAACCACTCTTTTTAACTTCATATCAAGGTATAATGAAGACAATTAAAAACAAACAAACAAAACCAAAAACAAAACCTTTCCTTTTAACCAAACAAAAAGTAAGGGAAGAGCTGGACAATGATCATCACATAAGTTTTCTGCAAAAGTTAGGTGGCATCAACACCACAATGAAAAGCAAAGCTATTCCCCTCTCCCACTTGCCTTCTGAAGCCCAAAACAATCACTCATTTACTAAATTACTGTAAAGTAGAGCTACACTTGGACTAGCATGTTAAACACCTGAATGAGGCTCAGCTTGCACAGGGTAGGAGTGATTCAGATATGAGTGATCTGACTGCTGCTGATGTGCATTAACAGCAGGGATTAGTCAGTCAGATCCCTGCGAGCATTCAGGTGGCAAAATGAGCAGTAAGTGGCGATGCATCGTAAGGCATTAGAGATTTTTGGAGGATGAGGGAGAAGGAGGGAAAATTGCTGCTATCTGCAGCGCAATTTAACAGGTAATAGCAATTTGGAGAATTAAAAGAAACACTCAGAACCTCAACTATTTGCAATATTGTATCAATTTTGTGATTAGAAAGTGAGCCCAGACCAAGGCAGTAATGGGGCAGTTCCTTGCTGGACCTGACAGCCTGTGTCATTTTGGTCAGGACACCCACAATGACCTGACTTTTTCTGATTTCTCTTGCTAAGTTTTTTTTTATAGGAGTCACTAAACATAGTGCATTTAGTCAGAAATTTTGCTAATAGAAATCCCTTTGAGAAGAGTGCTCAATGCAATGAGCATGGTCTGGACAGTCAAGATAAACTGACTCAGAACTGTGCAGTTAGTGGAAAAAACCCATCATTGGGAGCCAATATTGACGGATCTGTGCTAGGCTGGGCTCTGGCACCGGCAACAGTTAAATGTTTCACACTTAACTTTTTTAAACAGCTCTTCATACGGGAATTTTGCAATCTTTAAGTGACCTTAAAACATTTATTTATGACAAGTTTCTAATGTGTAGTTTCACTGTTGCTAGACAGACCTATACTTCAGGTTTATTGACACTCTGTGAGAAGTGTACTGGTCATAAGGGATTTGCCTATTTTGTGACCTTTGCCCCCACTATCATACCTGTTTTGGGAACTGGATTGCTGCTAGCAAATATGGGTAAAAATAATTTATTGTGCAGTGAAATTTCTCAAGGGAATTATATGCCTGGCTGCTTTACAAAGGTTCTGAAAAAGCATTTTGAAATTATACAGCAATAAGATATAAAAATCACCACATTTAGCTTAGACCCTGAGTCCACACACAGGGCCAGAGCTAAGGGCATGTCTTCCAGGAGGTCCCAGAGGCATTGGGATGGCTGAAGCTACCTGCTCCTAGCAGTAGCTTCTAAGAGGCCACAGTGGGATAATTTACTCTGTCTCCTCACGAGGTTTTTGACATGATGGAATGATATAGACACCTTTTCCAGATTTCTCAATAAATTACATCTTGCCTAAAATATTGGCATGCACTCTTCAGAGGTCTTCCCGGGAAGAAGGGAGATTTTAATGAGCAGGCAGCATCAGGTCAGGCCACTTTCTCCTGGGATTTTGTATAATTGCTGCCAGCCTCAGCCAGAGATGTGTGTAATGAACCTGGAGGTGAACAGTCACATGGCCTGGTCCTCTCCTGCAGCTTCCCAGCTGCCCAGGGCAGAGAGGCACGGATGTACCTCCTTGGAGGGCACAGGGAGGAAGCTCACATTCCTCCACCCACTGCAGAGTGCCCAGGCCAAGCCCAGGGATGCTGTAATTCCCCATTCCAAGGCTGGTGAACTGTTAGCACAGCATTTCCCAACCCAGGGGTCAGGCTCCTGGGAGACCAGGCAAATGTGCAAAGGTACTGGACAACAGCACAGAAGATGCAGGGGGCAGGAAGAAACCTCTCATGCAGTTCCCTGCTTTGCAGGCGCAGAGGTAGGGCTGGGGGTGAAGCAGTGGGTGGAGGTGCTTAGCCATTGCATGCTTTGCCCTTCTTGTCCCCTTGTCCCACGCTCCTGCTTTTTTCTACTTTTCAGTACGCTTCTAAATATTTGTTTTGTGAATAACAGCGGATGCACAGTTATATTTATCTGCAGAGGTGATTACTTTAAAAAAAACAAACTGGTCATTGAAAACCTAAAAAGCTTTAATTTACTCATTTGTATAGATAACATTTTTCAAAGAAATTATATCTCCTTGAAAGAAATGGTTTCTTTGTGACAAAAATGCTGTCATGTAGGAGGGCACATTTACAACTCAGACACCAGCTGAAGCATTTCTTTTACTGCTCAAACCAAAACACAATCATAGTTTTTAAAAAGTAAGAAGCCACTTTCTCCTCTAATCCATTTCTCTGTGTAACACCAGTCACATAATTTCATCTAGTTTCTTAGTATCCCAAAACACTCAAAGTATCTGCTTAGGAAGACACTTAAAAACAAACAAGCAAACAAACAAACAAACAAAAAAACAAAAACAAAGACACACCAAAAAAAAAAGTCATCAGGTCACATGGGGGATAGGGCTTTCAGATGACAGGTTTACCTTCTACCTGTAACTAATCAGCTGTCTCCTAGCTGATGAGATAAGGCTAACAAGCAGCTTACTTAATGGAGGGAGCCTGCTCTGGCTGAAGAGACTGGGTCATGTTAAGGATAAGGTTCTGTTATGCAAAACTGGGTGATTTGCTTGTTATCTGGGTGATGGTAGAGAGCTGGAAGGAGTCAGGTGGTAAGATCTGGCTTACCTATTTTACTTGGCTTTACATTATGCTTGTGATTGATTTAGTCCCTTTGGGAAGAGTCTTGGAACGCAGTTCCTACACTCAGCTCAGCTAGCTGGCCTGCTCAAGGGAAACAGAGGGATGAGGAGATACTTGCTCAGAGGAAACAGAAGGCTGAGGAGTAGAAAATGTTCAGCTGATGCAAAGGTTACTACTGTAATCTTTGTCGACCTTAGGTGAAATATTTGATTGTTGTATGTGTGCATTGGCTTTTAACAGCAATTATGTGATTTCATAGGGTATTTTATCTATATTTCTGTCCTTGAACTATGTTGCAACTGTAAATGCTAATGGGGAATGCAGAGAGTTTACCATCATGCAGTGCAGAGCTCTGCAGAGGATGAGCCCTACCTAAAACTAGGCAGTGTGATAACCTCTTCTGTGGGAGTTCTAATTCAATAGTGTAAGCATCTGTACCATCAGGGACTCCAAATCTTGCTAGAACTTCCCTTAAAGCCTTGCAGTACCAGGTGCTGCACACAAATTGGTTTGGTAGCTCCCTCCAACCAAGTTCTTACCATCTGTCATTGCACTGCTCAAATGGGTCTCTTAATCTGGCAGTATGAATGCTCAAATCTATAGAGAGGCTTATGCAGACACACTACCCTCTTTGTAGTCCAGGCAAAGATCCAAAAAAATAGAGATCTGGGTACCAGGGTGTAAATCAGGCAGAACTTCAAAGGCACACAACTGCTTTGGCATCTTTTACTTTTATTTGCCATCAAAACTCTTCTGTGGTGTGTGTGGGTTTATTACTGTGTTTCTCTTTCAGTTAAATGCTAAAAAATGCCTGGAGGCCACTCTGTTCCCTGTCAATGAGTGCCTGCACTACACTAGATGGCACTGCTTAATACTCACGTTTTTATCTTGTCTCTGCTATGCTAGTTCCCTGGATCTGGAGCATCCTGGAGCTGCAACTTCATCAGACTTTACTCAGTGCTGTGTGGTTGCTGGCAGTGGGATCAGCTGCACATAGACATTGGGAGCAGTCACGTAACAAGGCAGTAGCAATGGTCATCAGAAACACATTCAAAGCTCGTCTCTTTAGCCTAATAAATGGGTAAAGCAGAGTTTTTTAGAGATTACAGACAAATTAAGACTAAGTTCTGATGTTATCTTTGACTCTTGCTCCTTTTCTCTCATGGCTGGAATGAAAAGCAGTGGTAGAATTGCTGCAGACATCAGGCATCTTACAAGGCCAGAAATCTGAGTGATAATAGAACTATTACATACTGATCACTGAATATGGGAAGAGGACAAACCATAGAGAAACAAATCTCTGCTCTCATCAATAGTCCATAGATTTGGAAAGAAACAGCTCTGTTTCTGCTTTCAGAATAGGGTTCAGTTAATTCAGAAGCTTGATTCTTGCAAGGAGAGGTTGATTTAGGCGAAATTTAGGAGTGTTGTTGAACAACCCTATATTGTGCCTTTCACTTACTAATAAATTGCTGAATACATCTAAAATGTGAAAACATTAAGTCCTACCAGTATTTTGTGTACCTTTTGAAAAAGTCTAGTGTTTGCTTAAAAAAGTCAAACATCAAATGTCATGTATGGTGTATGGCTTTTGTATCATTTCAAAGTGGATTGTAACAGCAATGACTACTTGAAGAACTGATCTCCAACAGTAAGCAGAGAGCTAAGTGCCTTAAACCTGTGTTAGATTCTTTGGAATCAGCTGGGTCTGGAATACTAAAAATTGGCTAAAGGTGTGTTAGAATACAACAGTTACTTTTGAAGTTGGGTAAACCTCTATAAAAGGGCAAATGGGATAGGATGGGAAAAGTAGAGGATTGTAGTCACTGTAGATTGGCCACCCTGATGCCAGTTCCTAGAAAGAACACCCATAAAATGACTGGTTAAGCAGTGGTGGGAATTGCAAAGAAATAAACACCAGCCTGTGGACGTGCCAGGCCACTCTCCTTTCTCTGACACTGAAACAGGCCTTTTAGCTGGGGTGAAGCATCAGATACAGCCTGCTGGTTTAATGGTGTTTCATTTAGTTTTTAACTTAGACAGTGGAAGTGGAAATTAAACTTGAGGTTGACTAAAGGTGGGAGGGCCTGCAAGTGTTCACGAGGGTTATTTAGAATTTAAATATCTGGAAAAATGGATTTAAAATACTGGACGAGATTCAATAAAGATAAATAAGATGCAATGCATTTGTTAGTTGATTATTCCTCCCCAACAGAGGATGAAAAATAGTTGGTTAGGTAGCATTTTCTCAGAAAAGGGTCTTGGGAGTATACTAGCCATAAATCATAGCTGTGCTGTTTCCAGCACTCCCCCTGAATCTCAGAAGAGTGGGAGATACAGACAGAAATATAGATTGCAAAACACATTGAAAGATCCTTTTTCCACCCATCATTGATCAAGCCTCAGCTGGAGCACTGTGAACTGATTTTGGATATTATACTTTGAGAGCAATGTGGCACACTTGGAGAACATCCAGAGGAGAATAACATGTTCTCCTTAGTAAAGAACATAAGCTACAAATAAAAGATTTCTAAAAAACTTGCACAGATCAAGGATGAAAATTCCATTTCTTCCTTTCCCAGTTTTATCACAGTATTCAAGAATATAAACACTATTTCAGAGAGGAAAAGGATCTCTCCAAATATGGTGGATAACAGCAATGGTTTAAATTGGTACAAGAAATATTGGGGTTTGACATGAGAAAAAATCTCACAGGTATACTTATTCCTGCCTTGAAACAGTGAGGGACTGAAGTAGTCCCTTTCTGCCCTGCTTTTCTGTTACAATATTTCATAGTAATTAATACTAAAAATTTTGTTTAAAGGACACAGCTGTTCTACCCCAGATCCTGAATTTGGTAAGATGACAAGGCTGACACTGTATTTTTAGACCCTAACCTTGAATATTATTGGTGTCCAAAGAGTGTTCTCTTTTATTTTCCTCTCTAAAGCCATGCTGAATTGATCATTGGAAATAAAAAAAAACCATGGATGTGACTGTGCTTTCAAGACTTCCTCACTGAAATGTTATACATACTTCTCTTTTTACAGTCGTAACCCAGATTACAAAATAAGATGAAAGTAAGAAAACAATACTTCAAATAAGATGATTTACATGTTGGATTTTTTCCCAGTGATTCAGTAAGTAGTAGGTGTAGACTAAGCCTTTTAGCTTGGCTACAGACTGAGCCCTATACCAGGTTTATGATCAAAACCTAAGTTAGGCTTTCTGGAATTCTCCATCCAGGATTAAGAATTGGAGTCCCCTCTTGGGCAATCACCTTAGGTGCAGGAGAAGTTGCTGAGGAGGGAAAGAAGGGTTGGAAACCATGTGGCTTATCTCAAGAAGAATGAAAAGCAGACAAAAAATGTCATGTTTCTTAATCACAACATGGAAAAGGAGATAAGCCAAGGAGGCATCTTGGGTTAAGTCAGAAAAAGTTTTCATCCCTTTATTTTCAGCAAACAAAATAAAACTTGTAGTACAGTCTTGTCTGATTAAGGTGTTGATTATTTTGAAACATTAGGTCTCAGCGATGCAGTTAAACTAAAGAAAAATTGGGTATTAATGTACCCATGAGTCTGAGGGGTTTGCAAACTAGACCTTTAGAAAGAGGTATCACTGAATACATTAGGAGTCTTGTGTAAGGAAATGGACTCATGTTCTGTTTGCAATTCTTACTTCAGTCACAGTTTAAGTGTTATGAAATTTATGCGCAGTGTCAAATACAGCATTACAAAGAGTATTTTTCTTGTTTTTCTGTAGGGCACATGACAAAAGCCTGCTAAACGTTAACTTGAAGCTCAATACAAATAAATTCTAACTCTATGTACAAGACATTTTATAGATAGATCTAAAAATGTATGCTTCAACTAGAATTAAGTAGCATTTTACACAATAAATTGAGACTTATAACTGAGTTCTATGTGAAGATGGTAGGAATGTACACACAAAATGAAAACTCTCAAAGGAAATAATGTTTCCCTAAATAGGTAACAATAATAAGAAAATATTTTTCCCTTCACATCACTGTCCTTCATTTCTGTACAAAGAGACAATTGTAGTGTGCGTAAAAAAGAGGATGGAGAGGGTACCTCTTGGGTGTTTTAGATGTGTCCTTTCTTTCCTCTGCTTACCTTGCCCCTTGCTCTTTGTTCTTTGGTCTCCTGTACATGAGTGCCCCAAATTGGTGTTCATCACATCAGGGAATGGTTGGGCTGGATAACAGGGCAGCTGATGCTGACCACAAAAGCAATTCCCAAAGAGCCCTTGAGCCTATAACCTCCCTATTCCTCTCAATCCTGTTAGATGTTTACCTACTTAAATACATCTTCAAAATCTCCCTCTAAATGACTTACAGGTGTAAATCCCATTCGAAATCAATAGCAATTTTTTTTTTCTTGCTCTGTGATCAATGTACTTTTAAAATTCCATTCACAGCTTTAGCATATGTACAGAAAGATAATGTTCACCTGAGTTTCTTATGGCCAATATTTTCTGTTACAAGACTTCTATTTTTGCAGAGTTATTGCCATCTTAACTCACCAAGGTAACTGTGTTGAGGAATGAATGCTGTTTTGATTGAGACTCTGTGGAAACAAAGTTTGAGAGATTTTACTTTTTCTTTTTTTTGTATTAATATGCTTCTAAGAAAGGGACCAGTTAAAAGACTGACCTCCTGCTTATCCAGGAAAGTGCTCATTCCTGGTTACATGGAAGCTGTTATGCCTCAATAAAGCACAATCAGAATTAAAGCCTTAAATGCTGAGGTGCTGCAATTAGGCAATGCTTGTTCTTCCTTACACCTCAAATTGGTTTTTTAACAGAACCATAAAATCCTGCAGGTTGGAAAGGACCTTTAAGGTGATCGAGTCCAACTGCTGCAGACATGCACAGCAATCATACACATGTATGCATATAACTCAAACTGGATGTTTAAAATTTGTGATTCAAAAATCTGAGCTTTCCTCTGAATTGGCATAAAGGATGTGAAACACTTTTCCTGAAACCAGCTTTAATGATGAAAATATTACTTATTTTCCGTCCAAAGGTACATGTGTTTTACTTAGAACAATGCCCAAAGTTAACTAATTATTTCACTTAGGAGCTAGTAAATGATCCTGTCTCAGTAATGAGGTTTTCTTAAACCTGCATGTTTCACAGAGGCAGCAAGGACCATAAGGTCATATAGAAAAAAACGTGTTTTAAAGGTTTTCTATCTCCTTAAAAGGATAATTTTGAAAAAGCTGCTCATATGAGGCAAAAATTTGTGGGCTATTTCCTACAGGAAGCCTTTAATGCTTTTAGTTTTCTCTGTGATTTACTTGGATTTTTTTTTTTTCATACTGAAAAGTAGTGTTCTGACTTTTTTGGCCACAGGACTGTCAGTGAACACCTATGTGAAATCAATAGGTTTTGATTTTGCACCCAATGTCAGTGAACAAAACAGGTCAGCTTGAAATGATGAAGCCATAAGGTACAAAGCCAGCTACCTTTATAGGTGAGGATGCTCCACAGCAGGGGCCCATCAAGACACTGGCCTTGTCCTGCAGACTGTGCTCACCTATTTTCTGAAAATTAAAAAGGAAAGAAAAGTTAAAGCAGGATTTCACAACTGCTCCCTAAATGAGATAACTTTCAATGTGTGGATGGACTTGTATCTTATAAAAAATAAAGTAAAACCTCAGTCACCATCTGAATCTTGTTTCATCGTTGGCTGCTAAGAGAGCATGGCAAGAGGGTAGTGGTTTTGGCTAGATGCATTCACAAACCCAAAGGCATGCACTAAATGGAAACTAGGTATCACAAATGCTTCTCAGGCCCTCACTGCCAACGGCTGCACATTCCCTAAAATCCTTCCTCCAAATATATACACAAACATTTGGCATGAACATACATAACACGTCTGAGTGCAGGTGATTCTTGTGGTCTTAATGGTGCTTTTTTTCCCCACAATTTTCTTCCTTTGTTTCTACATGCATGTGGACGTGAATGTGGATGTGGAGTAGAGAGGGAGGCAAAACACTTAATGAGAGTCTCATGTTTGTTAAATGTGGAGATAGCATTTTCCTTAATATTTTTTCCTTTCAGAGCCCCTTATTTGGTATTTTAAGTGTCCCAACAGCTCACACAGGATAGAAAAAAATGCCATATAGAAGAGCTAGGCTGGGCCACAGTAGATCAGCTTGAGAAGTAGATGCTGCCTTGTGGGAGTGAGCCAGCAGGCCCAGCAGTGAGGTGGCCTGAGGGACTGCTCATCCCCAAGCCCTGTTTGCACAGCTCGCAATGCACTCCAAGATGGCTTCTGTGCTAGGTATTTTCTTCCTAAAGTAAAGAACATTCTCTGTTTGAAAGAGAAAGCTTCAAGCCTCAGCAACATCCCTGTCAATGCTGATTCTGCAACAAAACTTACATAATTCCAGTGAAAAAGTGAGAAATAAATTCATTGTTCTGCAAATCATTGAGACCATGTCCCAGCAAGTTTGTCACTGCTCTTTGGTGGGTGGTGGCTTGTTTTTTTGTTGCAATGTCTCTGGCTGCACACACTGCAAGCAGTCTCTCTAAAGTGAGGAAAGCATGCATTTGTCATGGGCAAACCCCAAATTAATTTAATAAAAAACCAAATAATATGGTTTCAACTTCTAAAACATTCGCATGTTGCATATACCTACAGTACCTCCAGGAAAGCAGTAGAAGAGGGAAATTTCCTAAAAACCATACTGGTGAGCAGAAGCTAATAAAGTAACACTGGCCACAGAGGTTCACCTCATGCTGCCTGGCTGCTTATACTCTCATCATGAAATGCTGCAAGCTTATCCAAATGTGGCAATTTTGTAAGGGGAAAAGGAGGAACAGTCAAGGCTGCTTATGGATCAGACATTCCACAGTCACAGTCTGTGTTCACATAGCAAGTGGCACTGAATTATTCAAACCTTTCTGGAGCTGAACTCACTGGATTCCCACTGGGTATTAGCAGTACTGAGGTGGTTCCTGTTTTGCAAAATGGAGGGGGAGGGAAAGATGCTGCCTGTAAACTGTAAGGTGTTTTGCAAACGTTGCTGTTAGCTTCCAGAATTCCGGACCTTGATTTGAATAGCTGCCGGAGAGGTCATTTTACAGACAGGGAAATGAGTGTTACTGAAGTACTGAAGCATTAAGAGAAGTAACCTCTCCAGTCCTTCTACTAATCCATCAGAGCTAGAACAAGCATCCAGAGCATTCCAATTCTCAACTTGCCTTTCAGCTGCAATATTCATATATGTTTTGAAAATTTTTACATGTCTGGGGTCCTCTTGGGGACCTTGGACCAGGAATTCCCTATGGCTAGAAAAATAAAGATGAAGAAAAACACTGCAAATGTGAGTCTTGGAGGTTTAGAATGTGATTAATTTAGATTTTTATGAATGTCATGAAAGAGGTCAGAAAATTCATAACAACTTTCTAGTCTTTCCTAATGCAATAAAACAAAATTAGGGACCTGACCATAAAATCCAACTTCCATACCTAATGGCCAATGAATATTTAAGGCCTTACCAGAAACCTCTTGCCTGTTGAACTGGCCTCAGCCATGTTTCTCAGCAGCTGTCCTTTGCCTCATGCTCAGCACAAGATTCTCATTGTGCTGCACAGAAGCCTCATGAACACACAAAACACTAGCAGTTCACTCGGCAAGTTGCAAACACCTCCAGCTACCTGCTGAGATAGATCTGGGCCACTGGGAAACACTTCCCCAAGGCACCTAAATTGATGCAATAGTTATCTGCACCAAAACTATAAAGACTACATTTTATGAAGCAAATGAAATTTAACAAATTGAAAAACAAGGAGGGCCCAACCTGAGATTTTTTCCTCTTCACCAGGTTTTCAAATGACTGTTGAGTACCATGCAATGCCTATCTGCTTGACCTTGCTTTTTTCTGGCATCCACAGGTAAATGTGTCAGAGGAAATTCTCCTCACAAAGCTACTACCAGCCCAATTCAACACTGATATCCAGAGGCTCAAGCTTCGAGGTGGTGATTAAAGAAACTTTTAAACACATGACTATTAACATGTCCACAATTTTAAACCACACATATTAAGTCAATGAGAAATTTTATGCACCTTTTCCACTTCCTGAGTTAGTTTAAAAATGATGTGCACAGGAAAAAGCAAGGGAAAAAAAAAAAAGTTCTGCAGGGCATCTGATCTCCTTGTGTTTGTGAAGTCCAAGAAAATCACCTGGCTCACTAGCAGTCACTGACTGCACGCACATAATTCTGGTTAAAAAAATTATATTGACAATTTAATAATCTGCAACCTCTTCCAGGATGACTCCAGAACAAGCTCCTTTTCATACAATAGACCAGTAACACCCTTTTCAACATAGCTCTTATCTTAGAAGCCTTTTTACAAGAACTCCAAAGCAACAGCATTTTCTACAAGAATATCCTCCTATGCCACAGTTTCTGTGCGCTTGATTGGAGCGTAGGCGGGAACTCCTACCTGCAATAAACCAAAAGCAATAAATGTCCACCCATGAACTGTAGTCATGATTCCACCTCTCTCTGAGGAATATTCCCTCTCAATACCACGTCATCAGGGTGAAACGGAAAATACCTTCATAGCTCTTAGCTCTTGAGTTAGCTAGGGCTCAAATGAGACCAGCACTTGAGATCAGAGTACGCAGCCAAGAATACTTCAGTGGCAAGTCTGGCACATCCAGTCTCTGTTGTGGCAATTCCCTGATGACAGATCTCATAGTCTCTGTTCTCTGAGAAGCAATAGTCTCAGACAGCACTTGTAATAGGTGACTAATGCTACAGAAACTTTTTTTAGAAGGACTTCATAAAACAACTGTGTTCCTAGGAATAGAGTGGTGAAAAAATATGTTTCGGTAGTGTTTTACCCCATTCCTGTGATTATTATTATGGATGAGAATCACTGCCTGACATACAGACAGGTTGGGGTACCTCTTCTCCCCATGAGTGGTAACCTGCTGATATTCAGCTTAAGACTTCAGGCAGCAAATATTCCAGACTTTCTTCTACTTCACTATTAATGGAGATACACATAGATTTATATTAATGCAAATATGAAGTTTTAAAATATTTTGGCCTTTTATCCTTTTAGTACTTCAGCCATTTGCCCAAAGATCTTAAACTACACTAGACCTAAAGATCAAGACTTGAAACTTGTGACATTATCCACTATTTTAGAAATGGAAAAACTGGAAAAGCATAGAAGAAGAAAAAAATATTTCTTGTCATTGATGCTCTAGACAGTAGGACATCACATAAATGACCTCAGACTATGAGACTCACTTCCAATTTAAGCAGCACTTCATTTGTAGCATAAAGTTTAGCTCCAGAAACCTGGTGTGTGTGGGCTGACTCCTGGTAGGACAGACTGTTGTCCAGTGAGGCTGTAGTGCACAAAATTACTGATGCTTAACTGAACCTTATCTTCTAGACAAGACTGAAGACAGAGATGAAGAATTCACTATGCCACTCAGTTCTTTCTTGCAACAATTTTCTGCAACTTTAAAGGCAGGCCTGATTTTAGCCTTAACTGTCTTTGGATTCCCATGTTCTGCCAGCCTCATTCCTTCTCTTGCCGCCTCAGCTAGGTTAAATGCTTTCAGATTTGTGTTCCTTCTCTGTGAAGGTACTTTTCAGTGATAATAAATTACTTCTCAGTCTTCTCTTTGCTAAGCTAAGCAGATGGAGTTCTCGAAATCTGTCACTGCCAAGCATTTCCTCCAGCTTTCAAAACATTTGCCCAGGTTCCATCTTTGTCCTTTTCACTTCTGAACTTCTGTTTGTTTCCTTCATTTTAATTTTTAAAGTGCCAGCAGGAGAATGACCTGTGCTATTCATTTCAGCAACAGTTTAATGGTAAAATCCCTTCTCCTTATAAGCTGGCAGTTCATACACAGAGCCCATCACCAAGGCAGGGCACTGGCAGCTCCTGTTACCTTGCCTGTTTCTTAGAACCCTACCATCTTCTTGCATGCTGCTGTTTCCTAAGATGTGACTGTCCGTCCTGTAAGTATGAACCCTATTCCTTTGCTCTGGGCATGAAACTTATATTTGGCTGCAATTTAATGAACACGGTGTGCATTACAAACGTGCATTGAAAATCAAGGAAATTTCTGTAATACTTCTAATTCAATGAAGAAAATTTAAACCCTAATTTTAAGAGCTATAGTTATTCTCCAATCTCTTGACTTTATTAGCTCTAAATATCAAACAAACTTTAAAATCCCTCATTTTTTACTTTCAGGACATTGGATTTCTACTTTTCAACTCAAAGGCTAAAACTTCAGTTTGCTGATTTTGCAAGCAAATTACAGAATGAAGTGTTCAGACACCAAGCAAAAAGATAAAAATATGCCTGAAGAGAATTAGCAACATTAATAAATGAACAAGAGATGATAGAATAATTTAGTGTTTCAGTACAAAAGGGCCTCTATTAGAACTAAATCTCTTTGATGAGGGAAGAGGAAAAAAGCTATATGCTGTAATCAAGAAAGTAACCAGCAGCATAATCATTGCAAGAATCTGATCTTAATAACCTACCCTTACTTGGAAATCTTGTCCATGTAGAGAAAAGACGTGACTGCAAATTAGTAAAACAACTATCGTCAAAGGCTGTTTATATTTCATGATAAAACTCGGTGAAAACCTTTGCCTTCAGAGACCATATGTGTATTGGATTCCAGGTAAAATTCCCAATGCAATTGATCAAAAGACCCTTGTCTTCAGTGAATGTGATTCTGATCAGTATCTGATAAATCTGAGCTTCCAGTTAGAGCAGCGGTTTTCCTTGTAAAAGCCAGAAATGAAAGGAGAGCACCACTCCCTAAAAAGGTGAGCAACAAGGCTGAGGCAAAGCACAAGAGATCCCAGAACTTCCTGGAAGGCTGAACAGTCCCTGTGTTTGCACAGAGCTGACTTGAATCCACTTCATCCCATACTCAGGCATATCTCAGGGGTCTCATCTACACAGTGTAAGGAAAAGCAGCCTGCCACACACATAGACTTCCAGTGAAACAGCAATTGGAAAGAAAGAGGAAAAAACAGAAGAGCCAGATCCTGCAAACCTGCTGTGGATACATAAGCTGCATTCTGCCTTCATATGGTTGGCAGTCCATCATGTTTACTGGCAAGACTGGAGCCCTGGGGTAAACCCCCAGGTGAGAAGTGATCAATTCAGGTTCTGCCCACAAAATATCTCAGAACCTGGCTGGAGAGACTTGTAGGACACTAAAAGAAATCAGTTAGTAATCATTCTGTTCTGTACAATAAACCTACAAGGTAAATACTGTCCCTGCAACAAGCTGTGTTTTGTTCTCCCTGATCAATGTTCAGTGCAGAGGGGAAATGCCACCCCATACACGTTTCTTGGACATGAGCTTGGTGCTCACTTGATCAGTCATTTGTCCCAGTTTAGAAAGGGACTCCTGACTGACTTAAGGGACAGTGTAGGACACAGAGCAGTTTCTGGTGTGTCCCTGCCATCCTGCACAGCCCCAGCCTGCTATATTGGATGTCAAGATTGAAGTAGCTGCACTAACCTTGGACCATCTAAATGCAAATTTCTCATTCTGAAAAAAATACCCTCCAAACCAATTGATAAAACAGGAGCACTGAAAGAAGCTTTAATCTATAGGGAGTCCAATCCCAGTAAAAAAAGCAGGTTCAAGTAAAGTGGCTGCTGAGTCCACCACATGGCATATTGGTAAAAGTAACTTAAGTTTTTTATCCTAGAAAAGTCTTCATTTTATGTCTCTGCTAATTCCTTAGCCTGCAAATTCCCAGAACCAGAAATGTCCTAACAGGCTTTCCTGCCCATCATGAAATGCACTTATTACCTCTACATGGAAAAGTAATTTGGTCTTCTGATTTTCTGCAGTGATTTCTGTGTGAAGTATGGTGACTCTTATCAGAAACTGGCAGGACTTTATATATACTAAAAGTTAATCAGTGATTCCTTTCTTCAAGGCAGGACGTATCATTCTTCTAGTTAGATTTTTTTTTCTAAACTAATGCAAAAAAAATAGTTTAGTATCCTTTGAAGCATAATTGTGCTAGCCAGAAATATTGTCAACCTGATTTTAAGTTTCAGAGATAGTCCCACATAGTGGACTGTGAATAGAAATATTGTGGTTGGAGCTCTGTACAGTATATGAAGCTGACCCTTCAGTCTGGTCATGGTGCTCTGTGTTACAATAATGCAGAGGAACAGTGAAGTGTGTGCAGCTTATCCTATGAGGAATTTTCAGTCTTGGACAATCTCCAGGGGATGTGAGGCCATTGTTGGATTCATGCTAATCTACACCCACTCCCTGATGTGAGGCACTGCTGCGGAAATACAAGCATTCCCAGTTTGAACCATGGTTGGTATGACTGGAGTCATTTTAGTGTCATGGGCAGGTGGCAGAACTGGACAAGGGTCTACTAAAGGGCAAAAGGTGGAGAGCTGAGGAAGGCTCTGTGGATTCAGAAAGCTCTGGTTACTGCCTCCCACACTTGGGCTTCTTCTTGGCGATCCCAGAGTATCATTGCAGGAAGTTAAACCATTTCAGCTAATTTTGATATTTGAAGCTGAGATCTATTTTCAGGTCAAATTCACCTTTCACAGATGAGATTCCATCGGAACCTTCCTTGGGTTGCCATTGGTGAACTGTGGCTACAGATATCAGTAACATGTCCATGAAATCAGATGCCCAAAGGTTCTGATCTGAAGCCTATTTTTCAGGTGGAACCAAGAGAAACCAGTGGAAGCATTTCAACTGGAACAGAAAGCAGAAGTCTCTTTGGCTAGAAGATGTTGAAAAGGAGCAGAATTGCTGGCACCCTTACAATTCCCACATCACATAGACAGGAAAAGCTCTATCAATGCAGGCCTTCTTCTGGATCAGCTTCAGGCTCTTTCCCACCCTTCCACCTGCACCGCTAACAGCAGCAGCGATTGATCCAGCCAAGCCAGCGCCGAGGCTTCGGAAACGCGCGGGTTTGAAGCAGAGCAGGGCTCCACATGGGCAGGAAAAGCCACCTCAGTGGCACTCATTTAATAAGGTGTTCCCAGCAGCCTGCGAGCAGGATGTGCTGTAATTACAAGAGGGCAGTGGAGCGCTGCGGCTGCGGCTGCCCCCGACAGCTCTGCTCCCCTGGAAGAGCCGAGCTGCCAGATCAGGAACGAGAGCAGCAGAGCTGGAGGCAGCTTTCCTGGCAGCTGGCCCGCCTTCACAATGCTCTCACCCAGACTGTGCCTGTGCACAGGAGCTTGCTGAACAACATGAGAAAGCCCAGGGCAAGAGGCAAACAAATCTCTCTTCTCTCTGGGAGAAAACAGGACACTCTGGTAATTTAATTTGCCAGGCTCTGCTGTAGTAGGATGGTGCAGATGAGAGGATGCAGACACATATTCTAGGGCAGCCTACTTTCACACTGAAGCACTGGGAGGTTTCTTATACAAACAATGGCCTTAACAAGTGTATCTTAGTCCTGCCTAATCTGAAAGGTAGTAATTATGAAGTATAGCTTACAAGGTTTGGGGTTTTTTATTCTTGATACTAAAAAGACAGTTTTTGAAATGAATGGAAACATCACTTCTCTCCGGACCTGAGACAACAGGGATCTTGTTTTCTTAACTCAGAAATAATGGAGAACAAAGCATAGCTGAACCAAAAGAAGGACTAAGAACTCTCGCTTGTTTTAAAGGTTTTCAATTCAGACCACTTATGAGTGGGTCCTACTGATCCCAGTGGAAGTAATTTGTCCATAAAAAGGAGAGATCTATAGACCTCGATTTTCACAAGATTATACCCTTTAAATGCATTCCCTCAGCTTTCCAAGGAACAGAGGCAGACAGTGTCCAGGATATGCCTGGGTACGTTGTTTGGTACACATGGCCTCAGAGCTGCAGGTAGTTCATTTTGGATCATACCTACAATCACCTGGGAAATCTCCTTTTATTGTTGTATGCTCAGATATCATCATGATCCAAGTCCCTGGGCTGATCAGTGTGAATAGCTAGGGAATACATGTATAACCTCCCCTGATTATCATGCAGCTGTACTGCGCAGTAGCTTTCCTCCATTTACTTTCTCATTACCTGTTTAATGTTCCTCTGTCTCTCTCCTTTTGAAAGGAAAATCTTCTTGACCTCAATCAGTGTTTCTTCAAGCTCCTTCCTCCCCCGCCCCTACCAGGTCCATGCTTCTCCGTCAGCTTTTAATGCTCATTCACCAGGGCGGATTGTCCTTGATCACCTGCTGTCGCTCTCCCACCCTGTCTTCCTATGTCAGAACATTTTCTGTGCCAATACACCAAGCTAATCTTCAGTACTGACATCTTACATTCAGGCTAGCAGTGTTAAGCAAGGGCAAGCATTTGCTTTCAGAAGGCAGACAGAGATGCCAGGATGGTTACTGCCTTCCCTGATTTAATGCCATGAAGTTTTACACTCAGTCTTGCTTTTTGACTCTTGATTTTCTGTTGTAAAAATGACTATGGGACAAGGGGGGTGAGTGGTCATTACCAGATGTGTCTGATTTGTTTTTTTTTCCCGGAGATAGTTTTTGCCATTTGGGATCTCTGTTTCCCATGTGGAGTCATAATGCAGTGGTCACAGGCAACAACAGATCCAGTCAGTGGTCCTGCACTTTCACAGACCAATCGAAGACAAAAAGAACCTCTCCACTAACACAGAGAAAAGGTGTCTGCATGTGTCTTGCACCACCTCCATGGCAGCAAACACCAAACTTTTGAAAACCAGCTCTGCACTGCAACATGCAGGCTGTGCTGTTGGTAGAGAGAACAGCTTTCCTTCTGCCACAGAGGCTTTTGGCAGCTCAAGGGAGCTGTGTGGGTTTTGGATACACAATCTTTATAATCCTGAAGGGTGCATAATGGTGGAGAGCTTGAAAAAAAACAACATATCTGATGCTTGTTCTGTGGCACATGCCTGGAGGGCACCTCCATAAATACACGTACTGCCTTGAACACCTCCGAAAGCAGCCAAGAAGACATTCAAAAGGTATTAGAATAAGGGCACAGGGACACCTGGGCTCACCTTTTAACAATTTCACGGTTTCAGATCCCCACAGCTTGGAGAGGTACAAAACTCCCCACCATAAACACACCTCAGCTTTGGTGCTAATGAGGACTTTGCCAGCATAAGAGGGAAAAGGAATGGCTCTTCTGGAGGCTGGAAGTGTACATATCTGTAGAGAGCACACAGATATGCAGAGTATATGTTGTCCTCTGTGCTACTCTACAACAGATCTTTTCCTCTTCTGGTAGTTTCTGACAAGGAAGATGAAAGAATTCAAGCTTCTATATGCCTGAGGCTACCAATAGCTGAAGTGCACTTTGGCCAGGGTAACTTTGAACTTGAAAATGTGAATGAAGAACCTTTCCTCCTTGGTCTCAACATATATGCTCATTTTGCCATTTGCATTTCCCCCACCCTTTCAAAAATTCATTCACTAGGCAGAAGGCAGGGGCAGAAGACTCAAATTCAAACAAGAAGACTCTGTGCTTACTGGCAGCTCCTGCTTCAGCTTTATAACCTCATTTTTCAGTACAGACCAAACTGAGTTTCACCCTTTGCAATACCTCAAACTTCTCAGCATTTCACAATAGCCACATGTTATTAGAAAAGCAAACATCAGCTTTTATTACCCACTAATTACCCTGGCCCAAAGCTCCTAGCTACCCAGAACTGAGTTCTCTCTTCCAATGAACTTATCATTAACCTCTTAACTTCCCTTTTAAAGCCCACCAGGTTCCCTGCTGCTGGGCTGGTTTACTCAGCCCACAGCCAAGGACGGCCAGGAAGGTTAATGGTATTTCTC
Organism: Bombycilla garrulus; assembly: GCA_013400315.1. NCBI lineage: Eukaryota > Metazoa > Chordata > Aves > Passeriformes > Bombycillidae > Bombycilla > Bombycilla garrulus. The sequence goes on along the minus strand of VXBU01012046.1, from coordinate 44,479 downwards.
ACTTCCTTCAGCTCCCTTGCTGGCACTGTGGGATCCCCACAGCCTCTCACACCACTTGTTCTTGTGCCAAAACTGCTCTTTAGCTTAACATAAATGGCCCATCTCCCTTCCTGCTACTAACTCTTCTGAATTACTTATGAAGAGCAATAATATAAGCTCTACAGTCTTCTGCTGAGCTAATTACTCTTGAACAGATTCCCTCACAGGAGAGTGACTGCCCCCAGCCATCACCTTTGACTCTGCTCCAGGCTGGCCATGTCTTTCCTGGCTGAGAGTGACTGGTATAAGGCAGCAGGGATGAGATCTCTCCAGAGATTTCTGTGAGGGTATTAATAAGCCTTGCTCTCTTGTAGGAAGTACCCTGCTTAATAGATTCTGTGGTCGCCCTTTTTATCTTCACAGCCAACACATCTCAGTGGCTCATTGTCACCTTGTGACTAATAAAACCAAGACTTACTCCACCTCTGTCATTCACAGCTGATGAACTCAAAGACATTTCCATGATTAATCCCAAACCACAGAGACTGTCTCTTTGCTCTTAGATGAATTTTCATTTCTGCTCCACTGGTCCTTGTGCTCATGTGTTCTGCCTTCACATAATATCCCAGCCCTCACCCTGCTGGCAGGGGCTCCCAGTCTGATGCCAACACTGGGCTGCTCTACCTCCCGCCTTGCACTTCTACCAGGGCAGCATTAAGTCTGATCCCAGAACAACCCCATCATTAATCTCCTTTCTTGCTGATAGCTTTTCCTCCTGTAGCACACACAGCCACTCTCTCTTTGGAGCCAGAAGAACAACTGGCCCAACAGCTGCGAACCTCACCGTCACACACAACAGCATGAACACAGCATCTTCTGTGGGGGAAAGAATTTGGCAAAGGCCAGACCAGGTGCCCAGATCTCCCCAGCTGGACTCCAAGCCAGATTCTCCACTTGCCCTGTCCAGTGCTGTCAAATGGATCTGGCTCTGCCCACCTTGGCCAGACCCTATGGGCCTGCACCCCACTGCTGAGCTCCTGCTATGGTTGTTCTCATCCTCCAGCTTGTCCAGCCCTGTGATGGAACCCCAGCCCTTGTTGTGCCCTGGCTGCTCTGTCATGAACTGGGTGTGTGTCTCTTCAGCTTTGGAATGCTCCTGGCACCAGGAGGGCCTGAGGCCAGCTCAGTGCCAGCTTCTGCTTCACCTGCCTTCCTTCTTATTGACATAAGAGAAAGGTATCTCAGCCCCACTAAATTATTCTCTTGGCTTAAAAGAGTGATTTTCAGTGATATGAAGAATGTTTTTTGGTAGCCAAGAGAGACATCTGTAGGGACATCCACATTTCTAAACTACCAATTAAATTAGATTTTTGGGAGAGGGGATAAGTTACTTGTCAGGTAGGCTTTACACTAACTATACAATTTAAAAATTCGAGGGTGTAGAGCATTGCCCCTAATTTTTCCTCAGCTTGCTTGCTTTAGTCCCCACTTAGTGGAAGCACAATGCACTGTTAAGTATCACAGTAATTTGTGACAACTGAGTGCAAGTCTTACCCCCTCATTGTCCACAAAGCTGAAAAAAGTACTTCTATGCATTTTTGCATTTTTCCTAAACACTGGTGTCTCTCCTTGCTGCATTTAAACTGCCTGGCAGTTCATTTGGCCACTGTGTGTGTGTGTGTGTGTGTGTGTGTGTGTGTGTGCACGTGCGTGTGTGTGTGTGTGTGTGTCCCTGCCCAGTGCGTGTTATTTCAAAGCTGACATGATGACAAAAGCCACTTAGGGATGGCAGCTAATAAGACATCTGCCTTCCCCTTGCTCACAAGGCAGTGATCAGATGTGGGCTGGTAATAGGGTGCATTACCTTCAGACTCCAGGTCACTGCTTCACCTCTGGTCCTTGTCAGAAGTGACCACAACTTGTTATCTGCCTGTACATCACTAACCTAGGGACATGCATTGATGCTCTTCATTTAAGTCCTGTTGACAATTATCTACACCACAATTAGCCAGCAAAGCAGCAAAGACAGACTGGAGTGAGTGGCTTTCTCAGCCTGTGGGGGTCCAGCAGGTCAGTGCCAAGGCAGCTCTGTGCAGGCTCTCTGGCTGCAGACCTCCAGCACCATATTTTGGTGCTCAGGCATGAACCATATTTTGATATGGATAAAAACAGCAGTAAAACAAAGCAAATTTGTGCAGGGTGCAGCTTTTCTATTGCTTTCTGGAGCACTGTTAATAGAAATCAATGCCCATTTAATAGAGCATATTTTAAGAAAGGGTAGGCTAAAGAAAGGAAACTGTAGGATAAAACACAGTAATTTGCAGGGACCTTGGAGTCACAGTGCAAGGCGATGGTTCATTGTTTGTCTGTATGCAGCCCTGGGCTTTGTGCTGATTTTGGCTGGTTTGTGCTGCATCCGCACATATATCATGCCAAAAATGCCAGCCAGCTGTGCTACATTTGCAATGTAAAACACTATACATTTCATTTTTACTTTCTCTGTGTATCTTAAGATAAGGCATAGGTAAGATTTAAGCCAGGAGGAGTTTTGTTATTAGCACTGCACAATTTCACTGATTAACAGCAATAAAACTAATAAAACAAATAATAATAAATAACTATCAGGTCATCAGCATTAGCCATTTCCACCACATATAATTATCAGTATCTTTTTCAATTTCAGTTTGTCACAATTACCATATTATGCATACAGATCACTGGATTTCTTTGAAGTCTGTATGGATGTCAAAATGTAACCAGAATTTAATCCCAGTAAAAGGGCATATTGAAGACCTCCATTTGTGCTGATTGAATCATACATTAACCCAAGAGAACAGAAGGTCTGACATCACTACCAGGTAGTTAATGATTATGCTTTCTATTGTCTCCTAATATTATCTTGAAAATGGCCATGTCAGGAGGCCTAGAAATCCCTCAGAGCACCTTATGCTTTTTTATTTTCAATAAAATTTCTATTGTAGTATATGATCAAATACAGAGAGAGAAATACTAATTCATTTAATAATCTATTAGATGTAAAAAAATTAGAGCCAAAATCTGCTTTTATTTTTTTTAAGTCAGTTCTCAGTTAGGCAAATCTCCAAATACTTCTAGGCTGAGCTGTTACTAGAGAAATTATTTCAGAGAAAAGCAGGAGAAAACAGACTGAAATATCCCACCAGCAGCAGAAAGATATTTATTTCAGGAAGGTATCCCATGGGCTTTGTTGGGAAGAGCACAGGAAGAGCCTCTAAGGCTTCCCTCTGGACCCCTGCCCATTCAGGGTCACAGCAGATGCTTGGGGACAGCTACCAGCAAAGGACGAGCAAGAGTCTTTCTGCTCCTTTTGTGGTGGGCAAACAGAGGCCTCAAGAAAAAAGCTATCTGAACGCCACCAACGTACAGGTGAGTGGTGTTCAGTCTTACTGCTGCAGAAAGATTTTATGGCCTTGAAATTCAGAGCTTCAGAATAAATCCATTTTCTTAAACCAGGATAGATTTTTAGCTGATAGCATCAATATATATATGGGTTGTGAGAACTCTTTAGAGGGCTTAGATGCTGGGTGGCCTGGCTGCAGCAAATCACTGCTGGGATCTGGGAACGTGGCAAAAGGATGCCCAGGGTGTGGAATAAAGATAGTAGAGAGGCTGGAAGGGCACAGGGCCTGGAGCAGCTATAATGTAATGCAGCAGAGCCAGGCAGGCACGGGCATGGGTGAGCAAGCAGAAGACAGGGCCTTCCAGGGAAGAGAAGATGCCAGCACATCCCAATGCCATGTCTATGGCTCAGCCACTTCTACAGAATCTAAGCTGTTATTTAATTGAAGTGCTTTAAAAAATGGATTTAGTTTGATAAAGTGATGATTAATCTTCATTATACTCCTCTGTGATCATCACAGCAAAAAGCTGCACTTGTAGGGCTACTTATCATCTCTTCTGAAAATCTTACTGGTAAAGAAAGACTTGATTGATGATCAGATTTTTGTCATCAAATCCCATTTTTGTTTACATGCAGGAAAGAGGACAGCCTTGCTTTTGAGGGAAAAGGGAAATAAAAGGAAGCACAATAGCTGGGCAGTTATCTCTGACATTCATGTAATGCAGTGTATGTCCTTATGTGACATTTATGTGAGAGAAAAAGAAAAGCATCAATTGAAAAAGGTTACAGTAGTTCTTCAGGCATGAAGTCATCTCCAGGCAGCACAGTCACTGCATTTTATAAACAGGTTCTGCTCTCACCCACTGCATTCACAGACGTAGGGCACCACTTAACACATTTGCTTGCTGACACTTTTTTAATGCCCAGCTTTGACTTTGCTTTCCAACAGAAGCATTAAACCAGGAAATTAAGCCAATTGCTGATTTTAGGAAATATGTTTGCAGCCCCTGCCCTTGCCATCCTGTCTTCCACAGTGGAAAAAGGCATTGCACTGAGGAGATGAGCATTGTCATGGGGAACTTTGTCTCCAGATTGCTGGGGAAGCACAGCTGGTACTCATACAGGGTCTTCCTCTTTCATCCCCAGGCACGGCTTTCTGTGAAAATGGGAGGTCAGACAGACGGACACAGGATGAAGATGCAGGCAGAAATGGCAGGGTGAGGACCACCACTTAAACTCTGTACCAGTGTTAAGTTTGTAAAGAAGAAAATCCAAAGCCTTCCCTTAAAAAATCATTACATGAAGATCTATTTCAGTAGCAGCCACTTTGCTTTTTGTTTATCTCTGGTTTCTAAGCACTGGAATTGACTCATGGCATTTCTGGAGGTTCCTTTTATTTCTACAGGCGTGGCAACTACAGTATTATCTTCATTCAGCTCAGAGCATGTCACCCTGCAAAGAGCTGTGCAGACATCCTCACAGTTGCTAGGTTTGGCAGATCTTGCACAGACAAGGTTTCTGAAGATGCAAGTCCATGTACACAGGCATAACCAAAGAGCTGTGAAAAAGCTGGCAATACATTGATAGAAAATCACGGCAGAGATGTGGAGGCCTCTCCATTTGCATGCCTTTGCAGTGATGTCTAACTTGTCTGAGGTGGCCTGGGACACCAGGTGGTCCCACTTCATGGCTTGCTGTGGAAAACAGCTGGTTTTTAGAGAACACAACACTCCTGGGTGAGGGTGGCCATGTAACAGTGCTGGAGCTGCTCCTGCAGCTTCTCGGTGTTGGCATGAGTTTCCCAGGAGCACAAAAGGTAGGAGTGGAGCTGCCTCCTCTTGACTCCCAGTTGCTTGCAGATGAAATTGTCTCTGTCACAAGATATAAAAGATGCATGATAACACCAGCATATTCCAGCTTATTTAACTGATTATGAGTCTAAAAGAAATGGTAACCATGTAAACACAGGCTCTTACATGGCACATAGGCAACACGGAGACAATTTCCTCCCCCAAGGCAGATAACAATGAATGCATGAAACATTGTGGGCTCATGAAGTTGTCTAAGCTCAAGTGGTCCTCAGTGTCTCTCCCAATATTATTTTGCAGTGTGTGATGAAGCATTATTCGACCAGAGCAACCTCAGGCCTGTCTGCACATGTGGCACCCCTGCTGGCCATAACAGCTTCCATTTCAGAGACATGTCTTCTATGCAATTTTATTTGCATTAGAATCTGGAAAAGAAAAGTTTTTAGCCCTCTCATCCAAAAGGAAAATAATATACTGTGCAATGTATAAAGCTGTGTTCAGTTGGTGTCATACAACATAGCATTTGCTACCGCAGAAAGCACAGGTATTTATTACTGTATTATTTGAACCCAGATGTCTTCATAATTTTATTGAAAAATCTTATTTATTCCCTCTTTCAGGGTGCTGTTTTTTTCCACAGTCTTGCAAATGTATTCCTGTTTCTTTTTTTTTCTTTCATTCCTGAATTGACTATATCATCTTCCACTTGCTGAAACTGAAGATGTGTAACACTTCTCCTTCACATGCCCTGGACAGCCTACTCCTGTCTTCTTTAATTTCAAGAATTTTATTTCTTTTTTCCTTTAAGAAGGAAACACCCAGGTTCCAGGGAAATTCTTTGTGAAACTCCTGATTATGAGTGGGGGTGGCAGGACTGTGTCTAATGACTCACAGGTGGAAAGCTGCACAGCCATGGAAAACTGCTTAAAAGCCGCTCGAGTGCCTGTGTGAGAAAATCTGAAGCGAAACACTTCTCCGACCCCGCAGTTTAGCAGCTCACGGCGGAGCTCTGCGAGCCTGTGAAGAGGTGGAACAAAAGCCCGGGGGGATGAACAGGGCCCTGCTCCCTCTCCTGGTAGCGAGGGCACAGCGGCGGCGCCGGGAGTCCTTCCCTGCCCCTCCCGCTGCCCCCGCTCCCAGCACTCTCATGGGGATGCTGCGGAAAGACGGAGGTGGCAAAAACAGAGACGGAAGAACTGAGGGGCTGGAGCGTGTCCAGGGAAGGGCAACGAAGCCGGTGAAGGATCTGGAGCTCAAGTGCTGCGCCGGACAGCTGAAGGGACTGGGGCTGTTTAGCCTGGAGAAAACGAGGCTCAGAGGGGACCTTATGACTGTCCACAGCTGCCTGAAAGGAGGCTGCAGCCAGGTGGGAGTTGGTCTCATCTGCCAAATAACAAGCAGTAGGGATAGGACAAGGGGGAATGGCTTTAAACTGACAGAGGATAGGTTTAGATTGGATATTGCAAAGAAGTTCTTTACTAAGGGAATAGTGAGACACTGGAACAAGTTTCCCAGAGAAGTTGTGGATGCCCCATCCCTGGAGTGTTCAAGGCCAGGTTGGATGGAGCTCTAAGCAACCTGGTCTAGTGGAAGGTGTCCCTGCCCATGGCAGAGGAGGTGGTACTAGATGATCTTTAAGGCTCCAACACAAACCAATCTGCTATTCTATGAATTCCACAAATATGTAACAATCACAACACTACATTCAGTCATTTTTAGAACAGCTGCTGCTTTAGTATCTGAATTTGAGGGGAGTAACTATCAACTAGACAAAGATTTATTGCTAAAAACACTCTAAGGAACAATTCAGATAAATTCCAAAAATTGGAAAGACAAAAGTAACTGCAAGAACAGTAAGGAAATATTCGGTCTTGTAGCTGTAACGGTGCAATGCATAACAAGATCCAAGTTATGCAGAAGTGAAACTGTACACTAAAAATAGTAAAAAGCAAACACCAAAAGGATCTATTTGGGGGAAGATAGATGTGGCTCTACAAACCTTCTGGACAAAGCCACAGCAGTCTGCAGGAGATTTTGTGGTGCCGCAGTGAGCTCCTGTACTCCTCAGGCATGCTCACACACTAGGAGTGTGTGATGGGCACCTCACACGTAATTCTGCCTGCTCCACACATGGGCAAAACATCTGTCTGAATTCTGTGCACCTGGCCTCTTCACTGGCTGCCTAACTCCTGGCCTGAGCTTCCTTGGAGACACATAAGTGAAAGACTTCTTGGGAAATAGAGGCATTGTACTTTTCATATAAAAATGGGTGTTGCTGATTTTCAGAAATACCACTCAAAGATTATTCTTATTCACGAATTTTAGTGCAGGCTGACTTCTCTCTTGGTTGTAATGTGTTAAAGATGATATGGCTGACTTGGTACCATAACAGTGTGTCAAAATATGTTACCACGGTAAGAAATAGAAAGCAGTTTCTTGTTGAGACCCATGTTCAGCATTGTAACTGCATTTGGCAAAGCACTGAAATGTTTGCTTAAAATTATATTTATGTCCCACTGATTTCGGTAGGACTGAAATAAATCCCAAATGCTTCACTTAGCTGAGAATTCAGGCTTAGTTTCATAAGCATCACCCATCACTACTGAGGTCAGTGGAAGCTCAGGGTACTTGTTGTCCAGTAGGAAAAATAATATTTTATGAGGTATTATCTTAATGAAAAAATTATGTCTCCTTTCTGTCATGAGTGAAAGAGAGGAGCAGAAGACCATAATATGTTTAGTTAAATAAAAGAGCAGCACACTGGAATGCAGGGGCATATTAGGAAAGCCTCCAAATTTTGTACATCACTAATACACAATGTTACCATAAGATGCAATTTCTGGAGGCTAGGAGCTGATCTGTTAAAAGAGGAAAATTCATAAATAGAGCAAAGAATGCATGAGTGTTGGTTTGGTATGATGTATTTAGTAGTAGTAGCATGTTAGGAAGTACATAAATTCAGAAATCATTCAGAAAATGAGATTATTGTGATATATTTCTGAGAGCCCGAGGACTGGAAGTCCTATGCTCCTAATTTGTTTCCTGGCCTAGCAGACTGCAGGCAGCTGTATTGTGTGTGTTAGCCTTACAGGCAATCTTTTTATTTTCTTTTTTTTTTTTTTTTTTAAAGGAGATAACCACCATTCTTATTCAGCCCTGGTCATTTCCTCCACAGATCCTGGTTCTGCTGGATGGTTTTTGCACTCTAAACTAATGTCTGGAAGGAGCTCAGCTGAAACCACAGTTTTTATTACACTGATGGCATCAGGCTGGACAGGAAACCATGACACCAGTGTTCACCCTACAGCTATTCTGAGGCACTTTCTTTCTATTTTGGACTGACCTGTTATCACTATGTCTGTGCACATCCCTGTTTGGAAAGGAGAGTTCAATGTGACAAGACAGTAGGAAGATATTTTGAGTGAAATCCCACCTCTAAGGATCTCTATTGCCTTGATTTGTATAATCTGTACTGTGGAGCTATGAGAAAGTGTGGACAAGAACCTTAACTCACATGTGAAAGACACATTGTGAAACAGAGTAAATGTTCATTTTGAGGAATAGTAACTACTCATCTCTACAGATCACTAGGTAAAGGTAACAAACAGAAAAGAAAACAGCAAGACTCTGTTCTGTATTTTTCTATTATTTCACCATTCTTATGCATGGCAGTTGTATTCCAGTTTATAGACAGGATATTTTTTTGTTTCTGTTCCTGTCTCTATAACATTAATTAAAAACTTTGCCTGGATTGAACATAACAGGTGATCCTCAAACCACAAAATGAGTCAGTGTCATGAAAAAAGGGCAGCAAGGTTGAAGTGGTTGTGAGTTTAGGGGAAATGAGCGTCACATATTCAAGTCTCCAGGACTGCAGACCCATGTAGCATAAAACTGGTTTCAAGGCTAGTCTTTAATGGCCAGCCTGATTTAAGGAGTCAAATGAACTGATGGTGGAGATATAAATACGGGAATGTTACGAGTTACATTTCACGAGGTACTTTCACCTGAAACAATGGCAGAAAGCCTTGGGACTGGCTCTCCTTTTGTGCTTTGGGCACGATGACCATCCCTGCAGCCACCCAGCAGTCACCAGCCTAAACTCTGCCATGGGCCTGCTGAGCCAGAGAAGGAGGGTGACCAAAGGGGCCTTTAGCCCCTGCATTAGCACCACCTGATACAGTATATCTCCTCAGGGGCAGGATGAGGAAGATGCCTCAGACCGTGACCATCACAGCTGTATGCAGCTGTATCCAGCTGTATCTATGCAATAAACCCCAGTGAAGAGCAGAGCCAGAGGGAAACATAAATCCTTCAACAACCTGAGCCACGCATTCTCTGTGCACAGCCACTGAGTCCTTCAATCCCCAGCGCTGTCCATCACAAAAACAGCCATCCTGATTCAGAAAGCTGCTACCTCTGGCTATATATAGGCTGTTGTGTGTGGGGTTCAACACGGAGCTCTTCACACACATTAACATCCCATTGTGTCATTCGAGGCAGTGTCAGCACTTGTTAAAGAATGCAGCACACGAGGGAGGGCTGCGGCCCTGTGAACAGTGAGTCACCTGCTCTCCTGTCTTAGAACAACAGGCTTGGGAAATCAGTAGGACCTGTCATGGATATCTCCCTATGTGCCATCGTGCCCGTGGGATGCAGCCCGTGCACTTTGAGGAGAGGAGCTGCTGTGCTACACGTGGATGAACACTGCACTCACCGCCAGAGAGGAACGGGGTGAAGCTCGGATGTCATTTTGTGAATGAAGCTAATGTCCTGGTGACCCACCTCAAGCAGAGGGGGAAGTGAGGGAATGTTACTAAATATGCATTCCTGAAAACAAACGGAGTGCAAGCTCATCGTTCTCTACAGAATGCACATGCGTGGAGGGGCCCGGAAAGCACCAGACGCTGCTTGTTAAAAATTGGCATCTCTTCAACACAGCTACTAGTGATTTTTCTGTAAAACACATTAAGATTCAGTATAAATGCCTTTATGGATTTCACACCACATTAAAAGGAGTGAGTGATTGACTACATTCCCAGTAGCTTATTTTTCATCCTTTGACAGCTGTTAACCAGACAGAAGCATTATTAGTTCAATTTCTCATGCTGTAAAAATATTTGGATATAGGAATTTGGCCAAATTTTTCCTTCTTGTTTCTGGTTTCCTATGAGAGTTGGTTGGATTGTTTTGACAAATCCAGGAGTGTAGCTAGCACAGCATCTTAGCACGAATGCTGGGTTTAGAGCCAAGCCTCCATGTTTGCTAAGCAGATTTGAAGCTCAAAGTAAAGAGACACAAGCTCTAATTACAGCACTCCTAAGAAAAGTTTCAGGGTCATCAGGGCTTGAATATGGTTTTGCTGCTCACAAAAATAAGTCCTGCTTATGGGGTGTGGGGTGTCTGGTTCAACAGAAGGATCTCCCTGACACAGTCAGAAGAGGGCATATGAAAAATTGATATTGAATGCTAATTCTGATGTGAATCTGGTTTTTTTCTTGTATAGACTACAGACAGGAGAATGTTCTTCCTGTCCATCCACCTCTTCAGTCTTTATTAGAAATTCTTTATTAAAACTTATAAAACTTCGCTGTGTATTCTGAAATTTGCCATCCCTCAAGGCAAAGTCCTTTGCAATCAAGTGTTGAAGTTCTTATAGTGTAAAGTATGGAAAGAGAAGAATTTTCCAAATGCCTCAATACTGCTGGCAGAGTTTATAGCATCTGCTATGGCCCCCAGGGAATTTACACTACCCAGGCATTATTCATCATTTCAAGCAAAATGACTATGCAAAGCAAGGAGATAGGTACACAGCATCAAAGTGAATGAACTGCTCTGCATTCAATTCAGAGAAGCCAGCAACAGAGCCTGAGTGTTTCTGGGACATTCAGGTGCCACAGACAATCCCACTTCTCTCCCTCAAGCTCAGGGCTCCACCAATTCTGTGACAGGAAACCAAGGGACTTGGTAAATCACAACCGTGTCTGAAAGAATTCCTTGTGTTCTGGGAAGCAAACACTTGAACTTTTCTCAGTATGGTCATCTGAATATGAATTACACAAGTTCACAGAGCATACAGAGAGAAAGTTTTGGACCAACTATAGAAGCAATTTTAACACCTGCTTTCCTGGAATATGGTTATTTTCAAATCAAGTCCTGAAATGTAAATGTTACAGTCAAAGCTAAATTACAAAGTAAGTTCTGTTTTTCAAATGTTTAAATCATTTTTTTTTAATAGGCACACCAGAGACAGGCCTATTACAGGAATGTAAAGCATTTTTTGGTGAGCAGCATCAAATAGCTACTGCAATTCTTAAGTCTGCAATTTTACCATTCTTAAACAACACTAAGTACTTGTTTCTTGTTCCAACTAAATATTTATGATTTTATATGCAGGTATATAATGTTCTAAGTAAGCTAGTAGCAGAGAAAATGTACATTCAAATTCCCCTCAGCTTTGAGGCAAGTTAAGTTACATGATTCTGGGTTTTGATTTCCACACCATGGGAAGAATAAAAATGCCAGTAAGGAAACTCTTCCATGTAGCTAAAAATCCTGGAGAAGCTTCATAAAATGTGCAAACAACACCCAACCAAGGAGAAAACAAAGCTGTTATGTCCACTTCAGTCATAAAGAATATGTTTACCCTGTAGAGCATTCATGTTTCCATTTGCTAAATGAGAAAAGGGGTTATGTTTTTCAGGAGTTTCATAAAAAGCAACATCTCATACTCTTAGGCTCCCTGCTTGTCCAAAGGTTTTCTGCCAGATTCCAACATGCTCGGGACAGAGCTATGTCAGGCAGGGCAGGGAAGCTGTCCCTGAATAATCAGTCAACTCTCACAAATAACAAGCAAGGGGACAGAAGAAAGTGGCCTCAAGTTGTGCCAGAGGAGGTTTAGATCTAGATTGGATACAAGGAAAAATTTCTTCACCAAAAGGATTTTCAAGCCCTGGAACAGGCTGCTCAGGAAAGCCCTGGAGTCGCCAGTCCATGGAAGCATTCAAAAAAGGTGTAGCTGTGTCACCCAGGGATATGGTTTAGTGGTGAACACAGTGGTGCTGGGTTAATGGTTGGACTCGATGATCTTGGAGGTTTTTTCCAATCTACATGTTTCTGTGACTCTGTGATTCCAATGAGTGAGCCCTGAGCACAGAGTGAGGATGCAGCATTAGTGCACCAAGCCCAACCTGAGTGACTCATGCAAAACTGAGCTGAATAACTCCCAGAACAGTGGGATTGCTGCATGACAAAAATTTTTAGCTACATGACAACTCTGTGGCTGGGACCTGAGAGGGCACCTGTGTCCATCAGAGCACTATTCCTGTGCAGCACTTGCTAGGGGTCAGCTCTGGTGCCCGACACTACGCACAGGTCTCCTCTCCCTGCACAACTCACCTTCTTGTTCACGCCTGCCTCACCCAACAAGGGCACTGTGGAATAGTGAACAAGGTCACACAGCAAAGTGACTACTGCCAAGCACCGTGTATGAGGCATTAGGCCCAGACTCACAAGAATTAAGAGAGAAACCTACTTTTATTTTCCTAGGCTTATTCGTATAATTAATTAATATCTCAATCAGCCAAGAACAGGCAAAGACATAACAGTATTTCAGTGCATTCCTTGGGGAAACACTGAACAGAGACAGCACAATTAATTTAGACAAGATCCATTTAGATAGCAAGTTAATTTTAATGGCTAGAGGTAGACAGGAGAACCATTTTTCAGAAAACAACAAGAAAGTCAAATTTCCTTTTCCCTTACCTGTTGTCTGTCTCCATTGAACATGCTTTTGTTTGAAGGCAAAGACAAGCAGAAAGCTTAGCAAAACTTCTGCTGAATTTCTGCAGATTTCTGGGGCATTCACACCAGGTAATAGAGAAACTCACTGCTGCTTTACTGGGTAGGCAAATTTGTCCCCCCGCTCATCTACACATTGAAAATGGAAACCATATCAAAGTCTGAAATTACAGTCTGGCTTAACTATATTAAAATCAGTTCTCTTACATCCTCCCAGTGTTAGAAATACAGCTGGCCAGAGCTAAGTCAATTAATTAATTAGATATTTTTTTTGCCTGTCTTGCAGTGATTTGACTGAACATGGAGGTGGGGGGGGGCAATAGCAAATAATCCTCATTCAATTTATAAGCAAACTAGGTTACTGTAAAGTTGTCCTTGTCACGGAGTGCCAAAGTGCAGTATGCAGTTCTCGCCTCCTTGTGGGTTGCCATCTGCCATTGCAACTCCCTCTCCTTCCTCTGGCTCCCTGTTGGGGTAAAGTTGATGTCAGAGGCTTTGGCAAGCACTGGAAAAAAAAAATCCAACACCGTGAGTTTTCTACAGGCCAGTGCAGTCTGCTTCTAATATTGCTTCAGTCTGTGCCTTCAGGAAATAAAATTAAACAGAGGACTTGTGCTGCTCTCAGGCTCAGTCCCTAAATTGCTGTAAAACAAGAGCACTGGAGAGCCTCTGCTCAGCCCAGGAGATGGGATTACTGCAGGGAAATGTTCTGCATTCTCACACCACACTGCAACACTTAGTGACTATGCCACACTGTAGTGAAGCTCAGCTTTTAAAGTTTGAATAACCCATCTTTGGGCATTTAAAATTTGCTTCCAGTGTTTGATTTCAACAACTGCATCTCTTAATAGCTCATGGGAGGCTCTTTGTTGCAGTGTGAAGTTCTTCTGCATATGTTTGCACAGGTCATTCATTACACTCAAGCACAGATTAGGCTCCACTCAAGGAAATTTTCACTTTGAAATCATAAGGCAAAATGGGATCTGCTGATTGCCATGCAATAACCAACAAATCAGAACTGGAAAAAATACCTGCTTTCTACCTCTCCAGTCAGCTTCCATCCAGGCTGCTTTTGCAGCATGAAATAAAAGTCCTGAGTGTTACTGACCAAGATCACACATTCTCTGAAAAATGAAGCAGATTTCAAAGCTGTTTTCTGCTACAGCTGACCCCAGCTATGGTGTTTATATGAAAGGAAAATTGAATGACCAGAAATGAAGAAGATGCCTCTGTTTGCCAAGGACATCTCTCCTGTAGCTATCTCAAACCCACTTTTATGTCCAAATGGGTATTTGCTTTCCTGTCTTTTTTAGGAAAAAGACGCAGGACACAGTGTATGATTACTAGTTTATGAAGTGTTTGTTATAATTTAATTTTATGCTTGTGCAAGACAGAGCCTGAACTTTTTGGGTAAGATTTTTTTTTTTCAGTAAAGACCATGACATTCAGGTCAAACACAAGGTCTGAACATTGGGCAAAAGAAATGTTCAGGACAAGCTCCTTTATGTATGTGGTTCTATCATTTCATTCTCACATCACAGTGCAACAGAGGGAAATTAGGTCCAATGAGCTTTTAGGTAACTCTTATTATAACCTATATTTTATTCTATTGTAAGTTTGTAAAAATGTAATTTTAAATTAAATAGACGTGTCTGGCTCTTTGGAGCTAAGCAGGCAATTAATAGAAACCAGTCCAATCTAAGCACCCTGACTCATGTTCCCAGAGGCAAAGAGCTGCTGTGGCTCAGGATGCTCTATTTTGCAGATTAGTTCTCTCACAGAAGTGTCAGCAATAAAATGTTTGCACCTCAGCCACAGCGATGTCAGAGCAGACATATCACAGAAAATCCATCTTCATCAAAGGTTTAAACTAGTATGCCTGCACCAGACTGGGAAGAAAGGTTTTCTTTTTCCAGCTCCTTTACAAAAATGTTTTTTCTAGGCAGTGGGGCAAGTATGACATCTGGGGATATCAGGACTGCTTTTTTCAGAGCTTCTCTCTAGGTGCTGTGCAGCCAGTGGGTGCGGGACTGGGTGTCAGCATCCATGGCAAGATGTTTTCTCAGGTCCCTGCTCAGTATTTCTGTCAGAGCAGGGATTAACAAAGAAAGGAAAGGTTTTCCTCCAAAGTTCACTGAATGGCTGTCTATTTTTCCAGACAAAAGGCAGCACTTAACCCCATCATTGCACTGAAAAGGAATATTCCTGAACGAATCCTACCACAAAAGTGGCTTATTTTATATGAGGTGTAAAAAGATTTCACGGTAAGATAAATTAACAATTATTTGCCATGATGCAGCAACCTTCTCCTTTCAGAGTCATTCATGCAGCCTTACCCTGGGCAATATATATAGATCTATCTGTCCCGTGGCTATAAGTCTTCACACAAATCTGCCAGGCATTCAGCTCTAATACCCTTCACATGAGGCTACTGGTTCAGCTTGTATCTATTGCTTAATCAATGAGCAATAAAACTCCAGCCACTGCCGAACTGCTGCTTCAGCTAATAAAGGCTTGGTCTGCTTTGCCAGAGTATCCTAATTACTAATAATGAAATAATGTAAGTAGCTCTGATATATTTGGAAGTTGACTTTTTTTTTTTTAAACACCAAAATGGAAACTCACTAAGTCATGGAGTTTTATTCCTCACTGAATTACTTTTTAATTGGACCTGTTTGCCTCAGCTGCTATCTGTAGCTGCAGCTCTCCCCCTGCTCAGTGTAGGGGGAAATCTTTAACATCACCACCTCTGCATCAGACTGTAAAATACTACTATCCATTCCTGGGTAGAGACAGGTTTAATACCCATCCTTTTGCCCTAGCGGTTTAGAAAAACTGACTGGTGGTGTTGCACCTTCTCTGGACTGACAAAGGTAATAGCAGAAGGCTGGGCTTGCACCAGTAGCAGACTGTAAAAGGACTGGCAGCAGCCTCATAAACACAATACCAGCAACAAACATCAATAATTTTTCATTTATTTCTGTTCCCTGTGCCTCTGTGTTACAGAGGGTACTGAGCTGAGCCTATGCATACTACAGAAATCTCTGGCTGGGCTGTAAAAGATCCTTGGACCTTAGCGCACAATAATGAGATTAACAAAGACAGTTTGGGGAATCTGCTCTGAAACAGCTCAATTCCTATCTCCTGAGGTCCTGAAGATTAAATAGCTACTGGAAAGCCAGAAGCACGGGAGGTCTGTTGAGACAGGTAAGCATACCTGTCCTGCAAGCAGTGGTTTCTAAATGAACTTCCAGAAAGGGTTCTGTGGAAAGAACTGCAGTGACACAGAGGTAAGGGCTCTCACAGAAACTTTACGTTTCCATGGTTTGAAAACATGCAGGTGGCTGGAATGCCTTATAACAACAACAAAAAAAAATTACACAGGGTAACACCCTTGGTGGTTATAGTGTAGGAAACATTTTTGTGAGAATTTTCCTGTATCTGTGCCCATCCTTCTGTCTTTTGGGGGAAGAAATTCCTCTGCAGTGTGTAAAACACAATTTTCTTTTTAAAAGCCTGGTAAAATATTTTTAAGTGATGGATGAATTATATCCTTTCTAACATGGTGTGCGAATGTTAGGACACTTTTAACGTAATTTCCAGTCATGCTCATTGGAATGACTTTATTCAGAAATGCCTGGTTTGTTCTCTGCAGGGTATACAGATGTAGATGGGGTAAGCAGAGAAGTAGCCACTGCTCTCCAGTTTTGGCAAGGCCTGGATCTCACTGCAAGGTTTGCAGGAAGTACCAGAGACAGAGTAGTTAGAAAAAGTGCATACATTGCATAAATGCTGGCCAAGGCTGATCATCTTCCATCTTGTGATATTTTTCATAGAATCATAGAATAGCTTGTCTTGGAAGGGACCTGTCTTCCACGTGCCTTAGTATAGCTTCTGGGAGGATCTGTTCTGTGATCCTCTCAGATACAGAGGTGGTGATGACAGGCTGCTAATTCCCAGGGTTCTCAAGGTACAAGGTTTCCCTTTTTCCAGTCACCTGGCACTTCACTTGACTGCTATGACTTTTCAAACATCATAGAGAGTGTTTTAGCAAGTACATCAGCCAATTCCCTCAGAACTCTGGGATACATCTCATCAAGACTCATAGACCAATGTAGCTTCAAGTTCCTCAGGTACTTCCAAACCAGATCTTCCCTTGCAGTACCTTCCAGGGAGGGTAAGAGGTGTGGGAATAGAGGTTGCTAGTGAAGACAGAAGAAAAGAAGTTGCCTTCTCCTCATTCACTGTTACCAGTTTGCCAGCACTGTTTGTGTGTGTGTGTGTACACCTTCTCTGATCTTCCTTTTCTGGATGACATAGCTGTAGAAGCTCTTCTACTCTGTGCATCTCTTGCCAGGTTCACCTCCAGCTGCACCTGGGCCTTTCTGATCCCACCCCTATACAACTGAGCAACATCCCTTGATTCTTCCCAGGATACTTGTGCCTGCCTCCCCTATCTGTGTGTTTCCTTCTTTCCCTTTAGCCTGACCAGCAAGACCCAACTCAGCCATGTTGCTCTCTGGCCTTCCTTCCCTGATTTCTTACACCTGGGGATTGCTGGCTCTTGTGCTCTATGGGAAAGCACTTTAAATGAGCTGCCAGCTCTGACCTGCTCCATTTTCTCTGAGGGAAGTTTGCCTCCTAACTAACCCCTTGAAGTGCTGGAATTTTGCTTTCCTGAAGTTCAGGATCCTGACTCTTTGCCTGACCCACATCCCTCAGACTGCAAACTCCACCAGTTTGTGATCACTGCAGCTTCCAGTCTTGTTGTCCCTGGGTGGTTTGCTTGTGTTGGTGACCATCAGATCCAGCCCTCTGGTAGGGCTGTCTATTACCTGGCTTAGGAAGTCCTCCTCCCTGCATTCCAGGAGTCTGCTGGATTTCCTACAGCTCACTGTGCTTCTTTCCCAGATGTTGCATGTGTTGACATCCCCCCAGCAGGATAAGAGCCTGTGAGCATGGTTCCCTGTGCAGCTGGAGCAGACTGTGTAGCTTATTCCTTCATCAATAGGCTCCCCTCAAACAGTAAGAAACCAAATAAAATTTGCAATGCAGCTCTGCCACCATAAAGGTCAGAGGTATGAATGGTTATATATCAAAGAGGAGAATTATATGCAAATCTTGAGTTTGGATGATTATGCATGGCTCAGGTAGCAGCCCCACCTGGAATTATGGGCACTTCCAATCCACACAGCATAAAGGTCAAATAAAAAGAACCAAAAAATATGGTCCAGAACAACAAACAGTGTTTTAGGCCTCAGTGCTTGTTTTGGATGGGATAGAGATAAATTTCTTCATGGTAACTACTATGGGCTATACTTTGGATTTGTGCTTGAAATGGTGTTGTTCACACAGGGATATTTTAGCTGTTGCTAAGCTGGACTTGCACAGTGTCAAGGATTTTCTGTTTCTCACATCATTCCACCAGTGAGCAGGCTGGGTGTGGACAAGCAGTTTGGAAGGGACAGAGCCAGGACAGCTGGCCCCAACTGACCAAAGGGATATCCCACATCATGTGGCATCATGCTCAGCACAGGAGCTGGGGGAAGAAGGAAGGTGGGGACATTTGGAGGTATGGTTTTTGTCTTCCCGAGTCACTCTTACATGTGATGGAGCCCAGCTTCCCTGAGGATGCTTGAACACCTGCCTGCCCATGGGAAGTGGTGACTTAATTACTTGTTCTGTTTTGCTTGTGCACATGGCTTTTGCTCTTCCTATTAAATTGTCTTTATCTTGACCAATGAGTTTTCTCACTTTTACCCTCCTGATTCTTCACCCCATGGTGCTGGTAGGGGATTGAGTGAGCATCTCTGTGGGGCTAGAGTTGCCAGCTGAAGTTAAATCACAACTACCTGTAAAATAAATTTGTATTACAAGGAGGATGTATAAGACAAATTTTGTACTATCTAGCATAGTGAATGCTCAAGAGAGAAACAAATAGGTTTTATAAGTGCTATCAAACTGACAGCACAAATGAAAGAAAGGAATTATTTAGATTCAGAAAACAGCAGGTCAAGAAGAAAGGCCCTCAAGCTGGGTAAAGTTTAGATTACAAAAAGCTCTTCATAGAGCAATTAGATGGTCATATGTATATATCTAAGAAGAACTGAAAAATGTGTTTTGATTGTTCAAAAGTTGCCATTAGAGTGCGTCAGAGCAAACCCCTACTGAAAATTGCCTGCAGTAGCACAAAATAAGATATACTCTTGGTTCACGGAAATAATAAAGGCAGCTAATTGGGAAACAGCTCTGGTGCCTGAGTCACCCCGTACCTGCTATATTACATCTTTTGCAAAGTAGGCATAAAAATGCTAATATGTAGTCAAAATAAAATGTCATTATTCTGGCTGTAGTGAGTTTCACACTTTACTGTGTTGTTGATTTCTGCATATGGCAGCATCAAATCCCCCTCTTTTGCTGTATGTATTTAAGTGAAGTTTAATGANCAGCTCTGGTGCCTGAGCCACCCCGTACCTGCTATATTACATCTTTTGCAAAGTAGGCATAAAAATGCTAACATGTAGTCAAAATAAAATGTCATTATTCTGGCTGTAGTGAGTTTCACACTTACTTTACTGTGTTGTCGATTTCTGCATATGGCAGTATCAAATCCCCCTCTTTTGCTGTATGTATTTAAGTGAAGTTTAATGACAATGGAAAATGTCTTTGTCAAAAGGCCATACTGTCCTTTAAGTGCATGGAAAAGGACTGAGTGATCTCAATTCTGACACTGGTTTCTATCCTTTGGCATACATTAGTCCCCTCCCCAGTGAAGTCAATAGGAATAATAGTTTTCCTCTTCTATACTTTTTATGGATCACGCGCCAAAAGTACATGATGTGGTTTGAGAGTTTTTTCTTTGATATCTGCAGTATAATCAGTGAAGTCAACAGTACACTAGAAATAGGGATTACAGTCTTATCTAAATAGCTTTTTTTGACAACAGAATAAAGAATTCGAATGGATTCACATTTGCTAATTTGTTTTCTCCACATGGACAGCTTTCTTGTTGTAGCAGCACTTCAAATAAAATGCATTTAAATGGTTACTGGGTTACAGCTTTTTCTGCTTTTCTAAGAGAAAGTGGTTGATGTTCTTTTCTAAAAGAGAATAAAGGTTAAATGCGATTTTATAAAGAAAAACACATTTCTTTTCATAGCAAAATAATTTTAAAGCAGGCCAACCTTGAGTTCAAACTGATTGGTAAGATTCCTTCAAATTAGCTATGGATTGTCACGGTCAAAATCTGTTTCTTTACAGTAGCCTGACATTTTCCATCCCTTAAGTTCTCACAGGAACATATATAAATTTTGATGACAGACCTTTCAGAAAGCCTGTAAAATACATGTCTAAAATGTGGCTATAGTCCTAAACTATTTTTCAGAAGTAGGAACGATAATAGTGTAACATCAGGCCATTTCAAGTTAGCAGTGACAACTGCTCAAACCAGTCCCTTAAAAGGCTTGGAACTGGGAGTGATAAGGACTGATTAAATTAATTTGCTCTGGAAAACTCCCAAAGATTTTCACGTGTTTCTTACGCAAAAGAGACAAAACTACCAACCATTCCAACTTTCCTACATTCATGAAAAATAAGTGTGTCTAGAGTTCCTCCTGCTTTGGAAATGTTTTTGGAGAGCATGTTCTTCAGTTACATAAACAAACTACCTGACACTGTGCTTACTCCACATTTATGCTGATGTGACTAAAAGCTGGAGGGTTTCCTCAGAATAAAGCCTGTCTAAATGAAACCCAGAGTAAAGCCTTAAGAAATTCTCTCTTCCCATTTAACTCTAAAAACGCTTAGATCATATTAGTGTACTGTTCTGATAAATGATTCCTTAATTGACTCTACAACATTATATGAAAGAATGAAAAATAATAAATATTTCAGTCATATGGGGTTCAAAAATAAGAACATCCTAAGGGCACTGTAGACATCTGTCAGATGAGTGAAGAAAGATAAAGGAGGGCATATACTGTTATCCACTTAGCTACCACAACCTCATCTCTAAACTAATGAGAATTCATTACAAAGATACTAGAGAAAAGCAGATTACCTTGGATTTATGGAAAGGTAAATCTGGTTTTGCTTATTGTCTGTTTGCTTGTTTTCAAAGTCCTTACAAATGAACACCAGCCACCTTCTTTCTTATGCTTCTCTAGTTTTCTCCTTTCTGTGAAGCTGTAAAGATTAATATTAGAAACCTGATTCAGATCCAATCGAATCTATCGATCTGCTTTGTGAAACACCTGAGCTTAAGGCAGGAATGCTTCTTCATTTGCATTCTCACACACTTTAGCAAGCGTCAGAAGGAGAAGATTTTTGAATGACCACTGATGATATATTCACTTTAACATGTATAGTTTTTCTGGAAATGTTTTGCACTGACCTGAAAATTATGAAGAAAGGCTAGAATAGACTGTGATAAGGGACACATAAAACTGGGATAATCAGCCACAATACCCTGGAATCTTATAATCCTTAAGGTTGGAAAAGACCTTTAGGATCATTGAATCCAACCATCAACACAACATGGTCAAGTCTACCACTAACTTGTATCACTGAGCGTCACATCTCCATATTTTTTAACATCTCCAGGGATGATGACTGTACCACTTCTCTGGGCCCCCTGTTCCAATGCTCAATTACTCTTTCAGTGAACAATTTTTTCCTAATATCAAATCTAATATGCTATCTAGGGAAAAGATGAAAACAGAAATGAGTTAGGAGTCCAGTGTGGGATGGCATGCAGCACCAGCACTTCTCAGAACATCTAAGCCCTGCACCAGCATTTCTCTATTTTTTTGGGTTTAAATAAAAAGTAAGTGGGCTTGCAGTGAAAATTCTAGCTCCCCATCTGATCAGATATTGGGAATTACAAATAAACATGTGCTATAAGGATATAGATGAACATGTGAGTGAAGATGGGAAGTGCATGGAATGGCATTTCCATCTTCTTTCTGCCCCATCAGGGCTTGTATCTTTACATTAATAATTATCATGAAATATAAATTCCTTTTGAGAGGGACTTGCTGAATGGATTGTTCTATGGATTGTTTTGGTGTCTCAGGCCAGGCAGAGGAGTGTGATGCCCTGTGAGGCAAGTGAAAGTGCCCCAGGCAGCTGGATGTGTTTGTGTGGGAAACTGGAGGCCTAGGGACAACTTCTGAGGTCAGAAAGCCTGAGCAGCACCCTCTGCACTGGTAAAACATACACAGGATCTGTGTTCATACAAGAGCCCCTGTGGGACAGGAGTTCCTCACCACATAGATGCTGTGAGCTGCCCATCAAGGTCTGTCAGAAGAAACTTCATTCCAGTAATCCCTGCTGACGCACAGTTAAGAACTTTAAAGCACTGATGTAAATTGTCACTATAAATTGTATCCAAGTTGGGCTGGATCAATGAAATCCAAACTCTCCTTGGATTCTGCTCTTTCTCATACCTAGGAGGAAAAGACTCTAATATTTGTTCTTATTCTTCTGTCTTAAATAAGGGTACCATGGCACAAAGAAATCGGACAATATACATTTAATGTAAAGCATGGAAACTGCTGGTCACAGCACACTTCCTCAGTCAGTCTAAATCTGTACATGCTCCCTCCTTGGTTTTGGCTGTAGTTGGTCCCCTCACCTCCACCCCATACTGAGGTGTCCTGTTAAGAAAGAGAGCAGCTCAGCAGTTCAAGTGCTCACTGGTAAATAGAAATTTTGCTGCTCCCTGTTAAGGTTTGTTGTACATGAGGAACAAATTCTCTTGCCTGCAGTATTCTGGCAAGGAGTACTTTTTGCAGATTGATTAAATGCTTCAGCTTTGCTCAGTCTATTAATCTCAGCAGCCATTTATTGCTTCATATACTACAGTGCATTGGGGATTATCTCTTAAGCACTGTGTGTAGAAGGCATGTAGCAGCAAGATACAAATCTTGTGTCTTGGAAATGCTTCTCTGGAAATAAAGAAAAGCAGCTGTCAGTAAAAAACAGGATAGTTTATATTGGCACTGGATGCCTCAAACCTTTGTCATCATTACTGCAAACTCCAGTGTCCTACATCATTTATGTGTTACCGACTCAGAATCTGTGGGTTAGCGTAATGTACTGCTGCTGCTGCACCCTTTCTTGTCTGTTAATTCCAAATGACACCTGACCCAGTGGAAAAGGGACTTGCAACGGTGCAAACTTCCTAGAACAACATGAGCAATTGCTGTTGTGTGTTGGCTGGAACATTCAGCTTCTTAATCCAGTGAACTCTTATCACTTCCTTCCAATGTTGCAGGTATTGTTATTCTGCATATTAAGCATACACTTAAAGGTAATAAGTGCATGCTAGTGGACTAAGCAAACACATATCAACTAGATTAGCAGGGAAGATACCAGCACAAACAAACCAAACCTCTTACTTTATCCTGAGTCTTTAAATACCTTTTTTCTTTTGTTGTGCAAAAACTGATGCTTAGCTAACAATGTTACTAGCAGAGGAGCTATGCCAGTCCACAGCAGCAAAGGAATGGCCTCTTGGCTCTTCAGCCACTGTAACTGACTTTGAGACATCATCTGTCACTCCCTAAATCCTTTCCTTGGTTACTTGCTTAATACTGGATTTTCCTTCATTTCAATAATGTAAAAACAAATAGGCACATGCATCAGGATGAATTAACTCTGAGTTTACAATATAGGTAACCAGGTTGTGTTTACATTTCTAGTTATTTGAATGGGTTCATATAGCATTTATTTTAGACAACTTGATACCCACTGAGCAGTGATGCACATGCACAGAGAGAAAAGACTGGGACCAGAGTGTTTTCATGCTCCTTGCTTTCTGGCTGCCCTGTTTATCCTGCTCTAACACATTGGCATTTCAATGGTCCATCTATTCATGCTCATCTCTTCTCCCTGTGTGCACTCCTAAGTCCTTGACTCTTTGCTAGCCTATAAGGGTATTTTACCTATCTTGTCTCTTCTGATGGGCACATCTTCCAGACTTGAACCCCTTGACTTACTGGAAACAATGGAGTAGAAAACAGAAAGTAGTTTTGAAGCTGAACATTAAATGAGATTTACAGGGTGATTCGAAGACCTTTGAAAACAACACAGAGAAAATCAGCAATTCTTAGCACCTGGCCAGGCTACAGAGTTTCCTGAAAATCTACTCTGGCAATGACATGGAGAGAGTTTAGTGGTGCCTTCCAAGAGTCCAGACAGGAATCTCTGTCTCCCAGAATGGTCACATTTTTTGTGCTCACACCAACCTGGGCACTCAGCCTACATCCCTGCTGCCTGAGCATTCAGATCACCAACAGCTCAGCTGAGAGTTTTGTTTCTCCCCAGCTCCTTGCCATCCTCATGTTACTGCTTCCCTCCAAGTCTTCAAAATGCATCTTGACCACAGTCAAGCAAATCCCCCACTTGGTCCTATTTCCCTGTCCAAAAAGCCCCAAATGCCTATCCCATCACGTGTGTATTTGCCACTCAGATGGCTTCTCCTTTTCAACAGTGTCCTCAGTTCCCTATACCACTTATTCTGGTCCTCATAATATTAAATTGGTTTTTGGGTTTCTTAACTAAAATTTAAGGTTATCAAGAACAACCTATGTATGATTATCTAATGTACAATTTGATGAGAAAGGTATTAATGCCAAAAATTAGTGCTGGCTTTTTGCATCATCCTGATAATTCTGAGTAATGTTTTGGAACAATTTTATCAAAACAGGAAACAGTCTTAGATTTTAACATCATTAATTTTCTTTCTTTTTCATCCAGTAGTTCAGTGATAACAATGGAGGGGGAGGGAAGCTAAATTTTTAGTAGCTTTCTTCCTTGTCCCAAATTTATAACTTGATTTGTTTTTAAATTGTTCTCTTTTATTTGACAACAGCGAAAAATAAATTTTGCTTCCCTTCCCTTTCCTATATGAGCAGGAGCCCTAAGTGTTTCTGCCTTCACCAGTGCATTTTAAAGTTCTGTGTGGTGGTCACATCCAAAAGAGAAGCAAGCAATGCACTTGTGCAAGTGCAAAGCACAGACCTCCATGATTATTCCGGGGTGCAGAACAGCCGGAGTGGCACACCAAAGAGCAAGTGCTGCTGTGAAGTTTCTCCCTGTTCCCACGCCAGTGACCCAGCACGAACCTCATCAGTTTCAGGGGTCAGAGAAAACTGTCTGTGGTAAGAAACCTTTAGGGAGAACCTGGACAAAGCCTTATCTCCAAAATTCCCAAGATTTTGATCAGCACCATAGATCATTGATGGGGATGAACGAAAAAAAAAAATAAAACCAGCAAAGAAAACAAAGCTGAAATCCATGAACCACCCTTTTTAGTTTTGTCAATGCAGCACCTGTAACATCCCTTAGAGGCATCAGGCTTAACTATTTCACAGTTTTATGTGAACTGAAAAGTAAAAGGTGAAATAAAGTTCAGGGATCTCCTGGGAGTCTACAACCCTCTGATACATGGAATGTTTCTCAGACTAGAAAAAGTGAAGGACAAGTGGAAGTCAAAGGTGTAATGGCAAAGAGAGAAACGTGTAGAAATGCTTAAACAAAGAAAGAGGATTTCAATCTGACCTGGCAGCTGCCAGAAAATACCTGCAAGATAACAGAGCACAGTCTGGCCATAACAAGGAGGGCAATTAGTGGCTATGGGGAGTGTGTGACAGCACAGGGGCATTATCAGTAGGTCATTATTATTACTGTTAAAGCAGCCACTCAAAGCTGTGCCAACTCTGCCTCAGTCTGACAGAGACCAAACTGCTCCCAAAGGTGCTATGAATCTGATACAGACCTTCATAACATGGAGATCCCCAGTAAGAAAGACTGTTCACCAACACCCTAACCACCAAAACCCTCGGTGCCAAACCACCTTAACTTTCCTCTTTTAATAGTACAAAATAGCCTCAAAAATGTATGAATATTATCTACCTAGTGAAGCTACATCTTGTTTACTAATTAAGCATATTCTCATCAGCTGTTTCTAAACTTCACAACATAAACAATGAAAAAAATAGTTCTGAAAGGTGAAGCAGTTACACTGAGTGTGCAGTTCGAAATAGAAGAATAAAATCTTACTGAGGGAAAAAATCTGGACAATGCACTAAAAAACCTTTCTGCGACAGTCGGTGGAAGCTCTTACATAAATGATCCACTCTGTGCTGCAGGTAAGCACACACAAGCTGCAAAATGATCCCTCTGATCCATCAAGCAGAGCCCCCTGCACCCCGTGGGCTGGTGTGCATTATCCCATTTTAACACTCACATGGATACGCAGAGCATGCAAAACAAAAGCTTTGCAACTTAAAATTTTCAAACAGTATCTAAAAAAACTCTTTCCTCTTCGTGGCAGCTGTGTCAGGTGTTTCAGACTGTGTGCTGCTGGCAACTGCTATTGTTGTTTGCTGCTGCTCAGGAGAGCATCTTGTGGGTTTTTCAACCTGTCCTAAAAGTCTTCAAACCCCTGTTGGGCAACCCTGAGTTGCAGGGCACTAGATTATAATTCTTAAGGAGAAAACCTACAGTCCTGCTCTGGATTCTTCAATAATGATGACATAGGGTTAGGGGTTTTGTGTCCAAATAAAGGTTTCCTTCATGTTGCCAAACTTTGGGATACTCTGAGTTTCCCATGTCCTTACCACTAGAAAAATAGCCTTTGACAGTCTGAAGTCATTCAGCCATCACTGGTCATCCCAATTCTGCTGCAAAATCCCCTCCTCTGCCTTTACAAGTTTTATCAGTAAGATGATGAATATATTTAACAGAAATAAAGCCAAAGTATGACACACTGGGGAAAGATTGAGGTGCTTATTATAAATGGAATTTTTGAGTTACCAGTTTATTACGGTCTTTTTAAAAGTCAGTGAGAGTGTAAAAAAGAGTGATTTGTTTGATATAATATATTTTGATTGCCAAAGTTTTCAGCAAGCTTCTCAAAAAAGCTAAGCCTTTTGAGAAGAAAGGAGGTGTCCTAATGAACTATCTTACACACACACCAGTTAAAAGTTGGGAATAAAAAACAGGAAGACATGGCCAGGTTTTGCAGCAGAGGTTGGTTACAAGATACTACTACGGAAATCTGTGCTAGGGCTTGTGCTGTACCAGATGTTTAAAAGTTATGCAGCAAAAGGGTAGAGGTTGCAATGTCTGCAGAGTAATGTGTTCAGAGTAAGGCTGACTGTGAAGATGTGCAACAAGGATTCTTGTATTTTAATTGGTGACCAAAAAAAGCGCATGAAGCAGTGCAGATACACACAATGTGAAGCTGGTACACTGCTTCAATGTTACACTGATTATATGAACTATATATACATAGTGATGGGACATAAATTAGCTATTTCCACACAGGAAAGTGGATTTGGAGCAATTTTTCGTGTTTGAAAAGACTGAATTGCATATTAAGCATTGTGAGAAAGGGAGCAGAGGAAAATCACAGTATAAAAGGTCACACTGTTGTAAAAATCTATCATGCATTCCCATCTTGACTATAGCACATAATTCTGATCACTCACTTTCACAAAGAGCACAGGAAGGAAGGAGAAAGCTGTCAGAACAATAAATGCATAGAGGGGCTCCCATATGATGGCAGACTAAATTCTATGGAAACTTTCAGCCTCCAAATGGTTTGTGAAAGGTGAGCAGGGAACAGCCTTTTACTATTTTTCCCAATTCAATAGTCAAAGGGCTTCCGAGCCCTAATTTCTAACAAAGAAAATGAAAGGGGTTTTTTTCCCATTCAGATTTGAATGATGAACCTTAATTGCAAATGATATTCTGCAGGTGAAAAAAGTTAAACAGTTTTGAAAAGGAATGACAAAGTTAATAAAAAATAGGCCTATTGATGTAATTAAAAAAGGTAGACTGAATACCATCTCCATTGGAGGAGAAATTCCTTACAAGGCCTTTTTCAACACATGTGCCCTGTTTCAACATCTTACATACACAGTGTTGAGCTAGCCAGACCTTGACTTAATCTACCCCAGAAGTACTTCTGTTCTTGCATTCTCTGGTCTTGGGAAGAGCCATACCCAATATGAAGTTTTTCAGAGATAAGTGCCAGTTCTTACTTTTTGCTTTCTTACTCTGCTGCTGTGGAATTTTTCCTAGCGCAGGTTTCTAGAAAGCTTGAGTCAAGACTGAAATAGGACAGTTGAACCCGGGGGTAGTGGGATATGAACTTTGAGGTCCCTTCCAGACCTTTAATTTGGCAAGCTCCAGTGCAGATAAACTGGAAGATGCTGCTGCTCAGGAACAGGGTACCTGGGAGAATTGTGTCCTGTATCTATCCACATCAATCAGTTTTTTGTCCTGAGACAAATCCGCATTCAGACAGCAATGAGCTCTTGTGGCAAAAGATAAATCATGGTACTTTCATACTTATGTTAGAGGATACAGAAGATTTAGATTTACAGTGACCAGTAACAAAATATGTTTCTAATTCCAGTGACATAATCCCAAAATGCCCTGTGTCCCCCATCAGTCCCAAGGAACATGAAATTCTAGCTCACAGCACTGAGGCAGTACTTGGAAAGAAATCACCACCACAAAAAAACAATGACTTACAGCAAGAAAAAGTCCAGTGCTTTTTTATCTGTAGTTATTCCAGAGCAGATAATGTGAAGCAGTTAAAGAGAAGCATCTCATTTCAGTGGAAAGCCTCTCATGTGTAGAAATCCTGAGTGTGAAACTAACCTGTGGAGTTTTTTAAATTCCAAAATTTTCCCTTGTCAGATAGTTGTCCATGAAGCTGGAGGCCACCTAATCCCTTTTAGTATCATCATGCAGTAGAGACAACCTCATTAGAAAAAGACATCCATGAGGAAAGATATCCTCTATATAGGTGTCAGGACTGCACAAAACAAGGTCTGTATTGTACTAAACTTGTCTATTAGGAAGACACGGGGCAGAAGTTTTTTATTAGGGACAGCAAATCTATTCCAGTCTTAGAAGTCAGATGGATCATATTGCAGGAAGAAAGAGTACAAAGGAGCCATCAAATTACTTTGAGGGAGCCTCTAAATATTCTTCTGTGTGAATAAAGTGAATAATGGTTCTGTTAATTCTCCCTGTATCTCAGTAGATGTTTGACAACTACATTTTGTTCTCTGTTCAAATGGCAACCCTTTGCTAAAATCTTTGCTGGGTTAAAGTGCCAGACAGCCAATATTTGGTGGGATTAATCGCTCCAGAGTATTTAAAAGCATGTCCAGTATTGCCCAAAGAGGCTGCTTTGGGATAGAGAAGCAGGCCACATAGAAGAAGAACTTGTGGAACCCATCTCTCTGCTGGCATTATATAAGCTGTTCTGCTAAAAACCCAAAGTACATGGCTAAAGTTACTTACCTCCATATTGTTGAGTCCATGTCACTTAGGTGACATGATCATATATATATTCATGCCATAATGCCAACTCAGCAAACCACCAGGTATTGCTGCCTGTTACTGCAAGTATTAAAACTCCCTTATTTATCCAAGGGCTCGATTTTGCTGCCTTAAATCAAGGCAATATAATAGCTGCTGCTTTACTTTAAAGGAAACAGTTTAAAAGTGGTTAATCTGGTGAATGTGGTACAAACCTTCTGCCACCTGTTTACTGCACTTACAGCTGTTTAAAGGACTACCTGATAGGAAGGCTCAGAACACTAAAGAAGAGCAAACCAAAATTGCTTTAAGCATGTAGTTTTACATGCATAGACACAATGTCACTACCCTTAGGCTGAGAGCACTAGCAGTGGCACTCTTCTGGCCCCAGCTTTGTCACCTGAAGGTGCTACTGTGTCTCCTTACATGTAACCACCCTCTGGCACTAGGGTCCCATCGAGCTCATCAAAACGTGCAGTCAAATAAGTGAGCACTGCTCAATCTGTTTTAGGGTAAAACCTCCAAGGTTAGGACAGTCCAGTTTCAAACCAGCTGCACGCAGATGCCTTTGCCTGGGTGAGTCTGAGGAGCCCCTTTGCTAGCTCTGCTCCCAGGTGGGAACTTCCAACACAGAAGTAGTGGTGTCCAGGTGAAAAGAGTCATGTGGCTCAGCTCTGCCTGCAAATCCTGCAGTCTCTGAAAGATGCAGAAGCACACTGTCTTCATTTAGGGTAGGAGGTGTGGAAGAGCAAGCAAGCATGACCAAAATGATACAGTGCATTAATGCATAAACTGGACAAATCCCTGAAATGCTGTGCGTGCACAAGAAGATTCTCATAGCTTTCTGTGAGGTCTGTATTTCCTGCCAAGTCTGTCACTCTTGGATATTCATGATTTAAGCCAGCAGTGTTTATTTAATTAGAAAACCTCTGAAGGTGGTAAGGAAGGTAAGCTTTGCATGAAAGCTAAATGCAATCTACCTATACTCAAGAATTAACATTCATATTTAAGCAGGTCAGTCTTTAAATCAGTTTTGTTAGTCTGTTGGAGTTCTGATAATTTAAAAAGTACCTTACCTTTGTCAGCTTGTTGAAGACTAAAAGTTATCATTTTTTAGAGAGAGATCACAGAATAATGTGACTTAACAACCATCTGAAATCTATGTTCTCACATAGTTCAACTTATCCAAGTAATCTGTGCTGAAGTTTTGTGATTCCAGTAAGAAGTGGACTAATACTAACTTAAAGCTGACATTATTAAAGCCTGTTATGTCTTTGCTTTTCCTATTACCTAATTTGTAACTACACTGGGTGGTAACCAAAGTTTCTGCTGGGAAATTTTTTGAGTGGGTTTTCTTTGCAGCCCATTTGTTTTCTTAAATTTGAATGGGTTGGGGCTAGATCTGCCAGACAACTTAAATAGGCTTTTTTTTAAAGCGTGTTATCAGCCACCACCTTGTGATTAGAGATGTGATTGATTTGAAAAGGACTCTTATTTCAACAGACGTCTCAGTTTGTCAAATATGGAGAAGTTTACTTGTTTTCTTAAGATACAATTATCCCTATGTTTCTAGAAGTGGTAACAGTGAAAAGGCTAAATGAAGCTGAAATAATCATAATAAATATATAATAATATTAGGCATTATATAACATGTTATATCATATACATATAATTTATGTCAATTGATCAGCTGACACAAAGCCTTAGCCTTATTTTATCACATTGGAGGATTGAAACTACCATACCCAAATTCTGTTGTGATTTCTGGCGGGCTGTGTACTCATTTGTTAAGGTTACTCAATCTTTTTCCTGTCTTGTAAGGCTCTGGTGCTGTGTTATTAATATTGGGCCACTATGGCACATGAGAAAAGAAAGCCGATCAGTATCAGGGAGGAAATTACATTTCTGCCCAGTTAGCTGGAGCACCCAACACATGATTCACACTGATGACACTTTATACTGCTTCTCTAAGTTATTCCTCATCCAGTACCACTGTTTAAGAGGACAGTAAATACCTGATCTGGCATGCAGTCTGTGCAAACAAAGTTATCCCTTCCAAACTTCCAGAACAAATCTGAAGCCATCAGTGAGCTGTCCTACTTCAGCACCTTCCATCCTCCAGCTGTGGCACTTCAATTCCCAGCTGCTGAGTACCTAGGGCCTCACATGATTTCTCTTGGAATCAAAACTTAAGACAATTAGTCCTCAAGTCTTTAAAATCCATCTGCTTTACTATTAAACTCATGAACTGTGAAGTCTCATCCTGTTGT
This sequence comes from Bombycilla garrulus, assembly GCA_013400315.1. Taxonomy (NCBI): domain Eukaryota; kingdom Metazoa; phylum Chordata; class Aves; order Passeriformes; family Bombycillidae; genus Bombycilla; species Bombycilla garrulus. The sequence continues at coordinate 12,896 of VXBU01012046.1, read as the reverse complement.
GTGTTATCTCCCTCCTTCAGAGCAGTTCAGATGATGCACCACAGAAGCTGCCCAGCTCCAGGTAGCCCACGCTTTCACTAGGAAACACAAAATGTGTGTCCTCTGTGACTCACTGCCACTGGACTAGGGCTGTCATGGATCTATGAGAAATATAAGAGTTCACAAACAACAAGCAGGGCTTTGAAAATAACATACTGCCACTGGTGGTAACATTCTTCCAGGAGAGGCAAAACTATGTACCACAGTGCTAGTATCTCAAGCACTATGTCTCCGTGAGATGTCAAAATATCAGGGGTGTTTTATAACTTTTAGCAGAGTTTAAAAATCCTGGGGATTACTTCCATATCATCACTGGGACTGGTAACAGCAGAATTCTCGTTGGTGACAGTGTCTTCTAGATGACACACCAGAGATCACGGCATCACTACAAAACTTGTTACCAGTCATGTTTGAACTCATGGCTGAGGGAATCAACATATCTGGAGGTAGGGAACACAAAATTGTATCAACATCTGAAGATATCTTTCTTCCGTTGTATGGTGTTTAAGAGTCCATGGTGTCTTCTCCACACAAGGGACAACAGCCCTGTAGTACACAGCCTCACCTATTTAATCTGCCCCAAAACTGTTCAGGAACATGAATCCTGATCTAGCCAGAAGATGGTCAGCACAATTTACTCACATCTACACACTCCATTACCACTAAGTGGGGTTTTCCCTCTATTTCTCTCCACTTCTCCTCACTGTAAACAATGCACAGAACAATTATGGTTTAGTGTCTTGTGAATACTTGAGGGTGAAGTTAAATGTATTTTTCATTGTTTCTGAAATATGCATGTTGGTGGACAGTTTTTCATATTATATGTGGTTTTTTTTCTCTTATTGCTATCTTCCAAATTGGTTTTGCTGACATTATTTTCTGACTGTACTTTGGGATCTGCTTCTAACACCATTACATGGCCAGAACAGATGCTAGGACAATTCCAAGGAAAATTTTCCTGTGAATGATCTCACTGATGCACAAACACCCAGATGAGATCTGGGTACACAGATCTTACCACAGGCTAAAACTTTTAACTATCTAGAAACTATTGATACTGTGCATAAACCTTTCACATCCACGCATATGCTGCCAACTCCTCATCACTGTGGTGTGAGGAAACTTCAGAAAACAGAAGGATTCCACCCCATCTTTGGTTGATGACAATCAAGATAAAAACTGCTGCTTCCAGGCTAACTTTCACAATAGCAGGTTCAACTCAGCTGTCAAGGAAACACCTCCCTCCTTTCTCCTTTTGCCATAATCATGTACTAGCTCCCATAGCAAAAAAAAAAGAAGCCAGCTCAGCTCTAGAACAAGGATAACCATTATGTCTAAAGTCAACAGTATTATCTTGGAATTCCTAGAGGAGTCTAGGACTTGGAAAACTGGGCAATCAAGCAAGGGAGAGTTGAGAGTTGGCAGTGGATGAAGAGCTTCACGGTGACACATTTCAAGGGGAATGCATTGGGTGAAATTCCAAAATTTCAGGTGTGGTTACACTGAAAAGAAAAATGTCATTTGAAAAGAAAAGAAAAAAAGGAATGGAAGTAAGTATGTTGATCTGTAAAAATAAAAAGGAGAGAGTGGGAGAAACCTCTCTTCTATCAGTCACAGATCTGCTTGCCAGAAGATACAAAAAGGTTAAAGTGCTGCTATCAAGGAAGAAACATTTTGTATATTTTCTTCTCATCCTTCTCTCCTACTATCAAATATTCTATTTAATTCGTTTTCACTAATTCACTAAAGTGTCATTATTATTTGACTTGATTTTGTACTTAGTCATTTCTGTTCAATTATCAGAAAAGTGGTCTATTACTGGCAGTCGAATGTTACACAAATTTCTGGCCCAAATGACAATCTGAGCAAAATCTATCTTTGGGGGAAAATTCTTCCCCATAGAACAAAAGAAAAAGAATTATATTCGCCATGATTTGTTACTGGACTGGTACAGAGTTCAACAAAACAAATGCACTTTACATTAAATATTTGATCTGGTTGCTGGGTAATTCAAAAAGTAGGGATTTTATAAGAATTTTTTAAACAGAAGCCTAACATTTTTCAATTTAGCCAGCTTTTCAAATGTATCTGTTCTGCAAAGTGAATAGCTGAAGAAGAGAATCTTGCAGATGGAAGGCACAGATATAGCTACACAAGAGATATAAATAATTTATTTGATTTATAGTCTTTTCCTACTTTGTGTTCTTGCAGCTTGAGAAACGCTTGGCTGAGTGAAGTTCTACAGTTCTTAACTTTGGAGAAATACTTATTCTGTTTTAATAAATCAGGGTTTTCCCATTTTCTCCATTAATCAGGGCAGTGAAGGAATCCTATTACTTTCGTTCCATGAACAGCGAGATGATGGAGTCTCTATTGTCTGTGTAATGACTAAAGTCAACAGTATTATCCATGAAAAAGTTGCTTTTTGAGATGCACCCAGAGGCCAGTTCTGTAGCCAAGAGGTGTGGGCTCAGCATGACTGAGGAGATTGCTGCTCTCAGCCACAGCTATAGAGGCTGGGGGTATATTCTCTGGGGAAATAAGACTAACCAGCTCCTGTGTGATTAGGTGTTAACCTCCTTGTTAACCAGCTTGTTCCTTCTGCTGCCAGGCATTAATGACACTCAACCCCTGGAGCTCCACTTTTCTGTTTCTGTCTCTGTTCTCACAAGAGAAAATATAAAATGTTGTGCACTTCAGCTGACCTTAGCTTTGTGAGATACTGAATGTTCACCCCATTCTGTTGTAATCTTAATATGACTTGTTAGAGAAAATAGAGAAAATAGAGCCTTCTTTCCACTACCTACCAATAACGTACACCTAGCACTAGCATTGGATGGGGAATACTCTAACCACTTCTCAGAACAGATGTAACTATCCAGTCTTTCCCCCAGTGAGCCGTTCTGCGTCTCCATCTAAAGCAATCTCTTCATAAAATTAAATCCACTTTGTTCAGTGACTGAGTCAACTGCTCTCCAAAGCCAGTGAGTGTTGCTGCTAGACTCTCACACCTTGCTGCTGCTCTCTTTCTTTTGCAGAGCTGAAGATCAGATGACTTCTTTCTTATGTACTATATGATTGTAGTGGACAAAAGGGTTGGCAGGGTTATCAGAAGACTGGATAAGCACATCTAGACCAGCACTTACCACCTGCACTTAGCACTTGTTAGAGAAAATTAGCCAGACTTGACTTTTGAGACTCCAGTAAGAAAGAAGGTCAAGGTGAAGCAAGGGAAGAAGGAGACTGAAGAGGCAGAGGCAGGGCTGAAGGCAGCCCCAAGCTACCACCTCAGGCTACAGAATGGATTAGGGTGGTTTGCTGTGGAGGTATGAGGAGTGGAAGCCATGATGAGATCTGGGCTCCAAAAGGGCCAGCACCTTGTTTGTCTTTTTTTCTCATGCCCTCACAACTCGCTCTGCCAGCTCCTGCAGTCAGGGTTACACAAAGGGTGTAGAGCAGAGCCCAGGTTTCTGCAGAGTACCCTGTGGAGCTAACCACAGGATTCTGCTCAGAAGGGATTGGTTGTTCCTCCTTCACAAAGCCTAATGGCAACCTTACCCTGATCTCAACCCTGCTCCATGAGACCAGGAGAAACTCAGGCCCAAGCTCTGGGCTCTTGCCAGCCGTCTTCAAATTACTACTTCTACCCAGTCAGCTTTGTCCAAAGAAGCAGGGTTCTGCTACACCTCCTGTCCCAAAGGCCAGCCACAGCCCTCCCAGAGCACCTTAGGGTCAAGATTAGCTGTGCCCCGGACAATAAATTCCTCAGGGGAGAATTCCTTTTTCAGCCCTCAGCTTCTTTTGGTAGCTGCCTGCCAGCCTCACATCCACTAACATGCTGTTCCTCCTCTTCTCCTCTTGCTCTAACCTGAATTCCAACTCAAATAGGCACAGCCTCTGACCACCTTCCCCTACAACAGGAGGTAGCTCTGTGTTTTTCCGTGACTTCACCTAGAACCTAAACTTGACTTTAACCCCAGGAGAGACCCCTCAGCCAGGCACCTAGCCATGGCCCAGACTGTCTGAAAGGAGAATTGACCTTGCAGCTCCCAGGTGCTGTCTCTAAATTAAGGCCTTTCTCTCATTTCCTTTACTTACCCTCAAGGATAAATGGTAAAAATTTAATTTAGTGTAGGAAGAAGGCTTCTTGCTGAAGACCTGATGGACTTGTTCCTAGCCCAATACTCTGCATAACCAACTGGGAATCTCAAATCTCTGCAGCAGTCTCCAGAGACCCCCAAATGTCTCTCAGTACACTTACTTGGTCTCCAAAGCCCAAAGAGCTGGTAATAGGAAAAAAGAGAAACCAATCAGTGAATGAATAGGCAGCATTTCATGACATCTTGCTTGGTTTTACAGCATTTCCTGTACTCTCAAATCAAGGATTCTGGGAATAGAAGAGGAGGCAAATGCTAGTACAGACTGTACACAGCAAAAATAAATTGAGTCCTTTCACGATGCTATTACCAGAGCTGCAAAGCAGTACTCCAGAGAGGCTGCAGGTCAGATCCTCAGCTGCTGCAGCCCGAGCAGAGCAGGGCACTCCAGGGCGAGCTGCCCACGCAGCCCTGGCTCCTGTTGTGTGCGCGGCGCAGCACGGCAGCAGCTGGCACAGCCTGCACGTGTACGGCAGCAGCTGCTCACAGCGCTCCCCTGCACACGGGGAACTGCATCCAGCTTCAGGTTCAGATGGACTCAGTCCACACACAGAAGTGAAAAAAAGCCAATGACACACATCACCAGGTTGATGAAGGTTTCTGTGCTGTGCACATCTGTAATAGACAAAGAAGCTCAAGCCTTCAATTTTATACCAATGTGAAGAGCTATTTTTTTTTCCAGAGTAAAGGCAAGATAATTGTACAAAGAATTCTATGAAGATTATTAGGCCTGAGCCCTTTAGTGGAAGGAGCTGTGTCATAACTAAATATTATGGTATATCAGCTTTTCAGTTCTGTACACCATCATGCAAGAGTTCAGAATTTTATTCCCGCATTTTTGTATTGACTACAGACTTTAATACTGAATTGCAGCATTATGCAATTAAGGATTGTGTTGTCTCTAGTGACTGAAGGTGCTAGATGCAAATCGCAGATACATAAGGTTGGAAGAAACATAAATGTCCTATCTCCACTGAGGAAGAACCAATTCTGTAGCACAATCATGAATGAAGTTTGCCTGTCTTGTTCTTCTAAAACTTTGACAATGGGAATTCTTTAAGAAACCTCTTCAAATCCTGAGATATACTGAGAAAATGATGATTTAACATACATCTCTCTTGCTGCAAATCAATTCTCATCTTTTTGTTGGCATGGAGACAACTTGATTTTTCTCTGTGGATCTTTTACACAGGTGAAGAATGCTACCAGGTCATCTCTTATTTTTCTTTGATTCTAGATTAAATAATCACCTCTTCCTCTTCTCTAGTTAATTTTGCTTTATATTTTTTTCTTATAGTATTTCAAACCAGGCACACAACCCGAATAATTAGTGCTGAGTAGCACAGAGTAATTATCCTTATATTCACCAGAATTACATTTGTTCGGCTCATGGGACAGTGAAGTCATTATGGGGGCAAATGTTTTTCCAGCATCATTATGGTGTTGACTCATCCAGAGTTCTTGACTGACTGCAGGACCCGGAGCCTTGCCTCCATTACCACAGCCTGGCCAGCTGTTCTCCGTTTCATACCTCTGCATTTGACTTCTGCCACCTAAGAGGAGTCCCTCGCATTCTTTATTGAATTTGATCTTATTGATTTCAGAGCACTTCACCAGTGTAGCAAGTTGTTTGTCAATTCTAATCCTGTTCGCCAAAGTGCTCACAAAGCTTTCTATCTCAATGTCATCCACAAATTTAACCCTCTATACAAATCATTATTCCCATCCAAGTCATTAATGAAAGCACTGAGTAAAACTGACCCCAGACAGACCCTTGTGGGACCTCACTTACAGTGTTCCCCTGGTTTGACAGTGAATCATTGATAATTACTCTGAACAAGTGGTATCTCAACTACTCGTGCACCTACCAGACT
>VXBU01012043.1:45258-166884 GCA_013400315.1 Bombycilla garrulus | reverse complement strand
AAAAAGTAAGTACAGGTGTGACAGACTATTTACAAAAGCATTTAACTCTGTGTTTAATGAAAGAATTTATTTCTCAGGAATACACATTTATAATTTTCTCTGTACTCATTTTCCTTTCTTTATTTTGTTTCTTAAAGCTAGCAGTGCCCAGAATTTATTCATGCAAGCTCTCAAATTGATTTAAGTGAATAGGCACTGATATTTTTAGATTCTGTTACAAGCTTCTTCCTTGTCTTGTCATATAACTTTGATCAAAGTCAGTTGCACTCAAAATTTTAGGAGTCTCTACTTCTGGTTGTTCCTGCTGAGAAACATGGAGTGTCATCTCCAGACGTAATGAATACCTAAGAGGTTCAATCTGTTTCATTTGAAGCTTTAAGTGTTCAGCAAATATGGAGAGAAAACCAGATTCAAAGAAGACTCCAAAAGCCACTAAACAGGCAGAAGTCACTGATACCACTTAAGGCAGATGTGATTTTAGCAACAAGAAAGAAAATTTGTACAGAATCTGTCTAATGACAGGACATGAAGCACACACCACACCAAGCAGAGTAATGAGGAGGACAAAAGACAGGGCTTCAACTCCCTCAATATTTCTGCTTCCTGACACCTCCAAGGAATCTCCATCTGAGTGTTAAATTCAGATCTCGATGTCTTTGCATGTCATGTTTCTGTCTAGAAGGAGAATATAGAAATATTTATCTGTATCATGTAACACAGAATTTCCAACATTTGCAATATGAATTCTGAAGACTGCAAGACCTTGTATAAACATACAATACCATTCCAGCCTCTGTGCCAGATTACAGATTTCAGGTAATCAAAACATAATGTACCACAAATGTAAGCAGCAATGACATATCCAGAATCCTTCCCAAAAACGCTCATACAAATGAGACCAGACATACAGAGCTCATCACTGAACTACTCATTTCATAGTCACTCTGACCAGCTGAAGAACTGGGCTGAGAAACATCTCATGAAGTTCAGCAAGGGGAAACACCAAAACCTGCATCTGAGGAGAAACGCTGTGCACCAGCACACATTGGGGCTTCATTGGCTGGAAAGAAGCAAAGAACAGCAGATCATGGACCCCCATTGCAAAGCAGGCCAGCTGCATGCTGGGCTGGATTAGGGGAAGCATTGCCTACAGGTCAAGGGAGATGATCCTTCCCCTTTGCTCAACACTGGTGAGGTACACCTGGAGCGTTTTCTGGATTCCCCAACACAAGGAAGATATGGACATACTGAAGAAAACGCAACAAAGGCCATGAACGTGATGAAGGGAGTGGAGCATCTCTCTTATGAGGAAGGGCTGACAGGACTGGAACTACAGCGTAGAGAAAGATCTGGGAGATCTTCTCCATCTAGATATAGATGCCTAATGGATAGAAAACAAAGAAGCCAGGCTGCCTTCAGTGGTGCTCTGTGACTGGACACAGTGGATAAAAACACATGACATTCCAGGTGAACATACAAACCCTGTATTTTTACTCTGAGTATGGTCAAACACTGACTTCAGTTGCTCAGAGAGGTTCTGGAGTCTCCATCCTTTGAAATTTTATAAATTCAACAGGACATGGACCTAGGCAACCTGCTCTGGATGACCCTGCTTGGGCCAGGGCATGAACCTTGTCCTCTTGTCCTGCACTTAGCCACTTTCATGGCTGGGTACCACCCTCAGACGCTGCCATGGCAGTGTCCCCTCGGCGAGCGGCGGAGGGACTTCCCAGGCAGCCAGCGATAGGATAGGAAGACATAGTCTTAAACTGCATCAGGGAGATTTAGGTTGGACATTAGGAAGAATGTCTTCACAGAAAGGGTGATTACAAATCAGAAGGGAGTGTTCAGGGAGATGGGAGAGTCACCGTCGCGGGAGTTGTTTTAGGAAAGACTGGACGTGGCGCTCTGTGCCATGGTTTAGTTGACATGGTGGTGTCCGGTCACAGGCTGCACTCGACGATCCCAGAGGTCTTTTCCAACCTTAACGACGCCGTGAGGGAGCTGACCCGGGGGGAGCGGCAGGCCCCGGGCCCGCGCGGCGGCGGCCGGGAGCGGGCGGGCGCTGTGACGTGGCGCCCCGGGGTTGCTGCGGTACCGTGAGCGGCCGCCATAGCCACGGCCATGGCGCCGCCCGGGCCGCCTCCCTCACGTGTCTTCGCCGAGCTCGACCTGGCCCCGTCACCGGCCCCGGAGGGACGCCTCGGTTCCCCGGCGCCGCCCGGGCGGGAGGTGCATGTGAGCGGNGCAGCCGCAAGGAGGCGGCCGTGGCGGCGCGGAGCAGCGTGTCCCGCCGGCTGCAGTACATCGCCCAGTGCGCCCGCCTGCGCGGCGTCCCGGTGAGCTCCGCCGCCCGGGCCCGCTGAGGCGCCGGGGCGTCCCCGGGGGAAGGCGTGGGGGGCAGCGGGCGGGGCAGTTCCCGGTTCCGCTCGGCTGCCGGAGGTGCCGTCCCCGCCGGAGCGGCCCTGAGGAAAGGCGCCCGCTGAGGGCCTTGGTGCCGGCGGGAAGCAGGGGAGTGACGGGTTTGGAGCTCTCTGTCCTCTGCCTCGGGAACCGCGGGGGCACTGCTGGGAAAGCCTGCCTGTCTTTTTGGAAGGCTGCAGCCATGCCAGCCCCAGCGGAAAAGGTGGAATGTCGCTACCCGGGCTTTCCAACGGGTTGCTTGTTTAGCGTGTGAAAGCCATCCTGCTTCGACTCCCACGGTGGTGGAATCGCCGTCCCTGGAGGCGTTTAAGGAAAAGCTGGACCTGGGTCTTAGTGCCGTGGTCTAGTTGACATTGGTGGTGTTTGGTCAAAGGTTGCACTTTAGGATACCAGAGGTCTTTTCCAACCTAATTCTGTGATTGGTTCGTGTAATACAGCACTTGCCTGTGCATGCGGATGAAGCTGATAAAGTTGTACAAAGCAGCATGACTTGTACCTGTATATGTCAGAGTAACTATGAGTAACTGGTGCTTAGCAGCAAATACATACAGAGCTCTTTTCCTCTCTCTTTCTTGTTCTACTTAAGTAAAGAGGGTTTGAAAAGCATGGGGTATGGTCAATGTAGCTGAAGTGACAGAAGCCCGTTGTGGACCCTAAAGTTCCTTTACCACGGTGAATTTTCTGGCCTCTGGAGGTAATTTCGCAACAATGGAAAAAGCAGAATCTTGCCTTTAAAACTTTGTCCAAACAGTAAATGCTACATAAAGGTGATATTTGTCCTAACAATCATGTCAATGATGTTTTTGGATTTCACAAAGAGTTTTGGACAGTGTTCCATGCACAGGGCTCTTAAAAACAGAAAAAAGCTGATCTTTTATGGAATAAGCGTTTTCGAAAGTTACTTCTTATTGAATTCCCTAGGAAGTTTGTGCCTTTTGAGTGTATTCACAGATAAGCTGGGGGAAAAGGAGATGATAGAGTGTGCTATGAACACCAGATTATTCAGTGGAGTAAAAAAGAATTGCAGAAGGGTTTCCTGATGCTGCACGATGTTACAGTCAGTTACTAAATGCAAAGTAAGAGAGTAAGTTACTCAGCCTAGACAGTGATGTGCCCACAGTGAAATTGCATGCCCACATTTCAGATGCTGCATGCTTTTGAAGGTAAGTACTGGCTCCAACTTTTCATTTCCCAAACAAATTAGGATTACCTGGGGTTTTTTTTAACTGTTAAGCAGTCACTGTAGCATCTATACAAGTTGTTCAGGAATAAAGAAGGCAATAAAGAAGACCAGTTAGGCACTGAAAAGCTCATATTGCAGTTCTGGAACTAGATGGCAAGGGGAAGTGGAGGCTGCTTTAGGCTATATATTGATCATGGCTGGGTGCATGTCTGTCACAGGCACCATTTGTCATGGGTTCCATTGCCATCAGGATGACTCCTTCAGCCAAAACTGGTGCATTTTTATGAGGGATTACAGGTTAAATGCATCCGGTGTCTGTTAAGTGAGTCAACAGGAGTTTAAAGTGGTGACTTTTAAGAGGAATGGGAGAAGACAAAGCGATTCAGCATGCATTCATTCTTATTAGTAGAGAAAATGTTAAGCTTTGTACCCACCACCATGGTGAGCTATCAGATTATGGGGCATTTTTGTCCTGACTCTAGTTAAATAGCTCTTCAGAACGAGGCTAGATTAGAAAAGATAGTTGCAGATAATTACCCTTTAGTGAATCTGAACAACTGACTTCCAGTTTTGACTTGGGACTGATTGAACTGGGATAGCATGGAGCATCCAACATGTGGTGGCTGGCACACAGCAGGAGTAGACAGGGTGTTAAATAGGTGGGTGTGCTTTAGAGAGGCTGTGTGCACCACTCCAGGCTAGAAAAAACAATTGCAAACTGAAGTATGACTTGGACAAACAAATGGTTTTATTTGGGTTTATAACAGTCAGGTTCAGAAATGTAATGTGAGCAGGCAAGCAGGGTGGAGAGTGGGCTGTTTTTACAATGTGAGGGCATTCAGTGTCTTATTATAGTTACAATAATTTCACAGTAATCTTTTTTCTGTTTTGGAGATGCTGTGTGTTGGAGAATGGGAATGTTCTTTCCACTTAGTTGAGAGACTGTGAAATGCTGCTTGAGTTGTGGGTTTCTCAGTGTTAGCAAAGTGTTAGCTCTAGGGAACTCTGAGAAAAACAACATGAAGTTATTTTTTTTTCAGAGTGGCTCCCCACGGTATAATTTTTAGTGCTTTGTTCCATCCAGTTTTAAATCACTCTACTGCTGGAGCTTTTATTTGCCTTGCAGCTTTTCCACTAACAACTCTCACTGCTGGCAATTTGCTCTTAACTGCGTTTGCTAACTTCACTTGCAGCTAATACCATTCTAGACAACTGTAAAATTAATCTCTCTTCACAATCTCCATATGGTTCTAGTTGTTGCAAGCTTATCTAAGGCCTCTTTAGAAATCATCTAACTATGCTATATATTTATTTTTAATTAATCCACAGAACAATTTCCTTAACCCTTAGTGTTGCTGTAGTAGGAAGTCTGTGAGATCAGAAATGCATAACCTTTGCAGCAGCAGGAGCTTGCATTAGCAGCTTGTCAGGATGCCTGGGGGCAGCACCTGATTTCCATATACATTTACACAGGATTTTAATCAGAAATAGATGCACATCGTGGCATTTATTTATAGAGTGCTGTAAGTATATGCAGCACTTCAGAGCACAGAATGCGGTTTTCCCCATTGATTTTACTTTCCCTGCAGCCTTCAAAGCGATCTCCCTTAATCAGCTCAGATGCTCAAAACTAACATTTTCTTCTCTTTCTCTAGAAGCAAACAGATTTTATATTTGCCATCTATGATTTATTTGGGAAGTGGTGTGGAGATGACACTTTTCTTTAATGGTTATATCTAACAGTTGGCATTGGCACCTTGTTTAAAATAATGGTGATAATATTTGTTGTACCTGTCAGAGTGTTATAGAATAAAACAAACCATCTAGCAAACTGTATCTGGTAGGCTCTGGGTTAGTGATTGTCTGAACTGGGATACCTCCCTTGGATTTATGTGCAATATTCTCCATATTTCAAAACTTATTCAGGAATCACAGTTATGGATGCACATCCATACAATCACTTAAGAAAGGTTTTAAAGTTTGGTCACTCAGATGCAAAATCTTCCAATGTCAATGTATCTCTGAATGAAAGCAAGAAACCTGTGTAAGGCATCACCTTTTTTTTATTACCACATATTTAAAGAAATACCTGCAGAGTACCCTGCATTTGCTGAGTACAAATCTGCTTTTTATCTTTCTTGTAATAACTCTTACATATATGTCCGTTATTTCTTCATTAAGCAGCAGAAACTTTTTCACCATAGGTTTTTGGGTTATCATTCTGTCATCTCATGCCAGACAGACCAGACAAAATGAGGGGATGAGAGGCTGGAGCACAGCTACCCAATTCCAGAAAGTGCTCACCATCCTTAACTATCCGGAGACACTGTGACTATCAGGAGACAGGAACATATGTCAAGAGCAAAAATGCTGTGATCAGATGGAAGAAGCTAACACTTTTGATTGTTCAGATATCTTTATTTTTCATAATGGAAAGTTGTACTGGATATGTAAGTTCAAATAGACAAGTAGATTTTAAGAGACATTTTCAAGTGTGTCCAGATATTTTTTGTTTACAGTTACACATATCAGCATGCATTACCCAGGGGCATTAGCGTACGTTCCAAACTGTAAACTCAGGCTTAGCCTGTAGTTTTGTTAAGTCATTAGCCAGGAGCAGAACACATAATTTTGTGTGCAGATGGGCTGTTCTCTTAATGTGTTGCTGCATACTTGTCTCCTTGAAGTGTGCTTTTGCTAACTTACCCATGTATTTTTTCCCCTATTCTCTTCTGGGGAAAAGAGCAGTCATTCCTATAAACAGCTGGTGTCATGAGGGTGGGCACAATGGTGCTGTGACAAAGACGTTGTTCAAAAGTAGCGGATAGGAGGAAGGGCTATATAGGGTTGTGTTCAGTTTTCTAGCATATTTCTAGACTTGATATGCTCAATGGATATCTTGACTGTCTTCTTCATTTTTGTTTATTTTACAGTTGCCTGCAGCAGTGATGTGATGCCACATTAAAAATAGGCTTTATAAGCAGAATTTAAGTGTGATTCTGTTAAAAGTTGTTCAATGGCTTCTGGGGTGATTTAGATAACAATATTGTTATATTAGTTTAATTTTTTTTCTGTGATTCTTGGCCCACAGATTTAGAAAATGGAGAAAGTTATTCCAGATGTCCAGAACACCTGAAGTGCAGCTTTCCCTAAGTCACAGTGAAAAGTATTTTTTCTGTGGCTGTTGCAATCAAGTGGGTATTTCCTCAGCCAAAATATGAACAGTAGACATAAACAGTAGTGAAGAAATGTTTTTGCTTTTGAAGTCGTCTCAGTCTCGATTCCAGTTTAAAATTCTGTTGTCTCCTACCTGTCTTTTCCATATCTTTGTGTGAACGCAGTCACAAACTGAAGCAAAGTATCTAACAGAGACTGTATCACAGGAGGCCACCTTGTTATGACTTCAGCAATTATTTCATCCATTTATCTGCAGTAGCACATACAGCTACTGTCAAATTTGGTGGGATTAAAATTAGCTGTGAAGGAAATTTTGTAATACATGGTGCAAAATGACCTTTCACTCCATAATACAGATCTTGCCATAGTGCTTGGTGCCACAGGATGGCAGTGTCCTTAAATACACAGGAACCTTGGGAGGGCACAGCCAAATTCCATGGCTTGGATCTGCTCAGCAGGAAAGAGAACCTGTTTTTAAAAAAGGATTAAGGACAGAGGACAGGGGAAAACAAATGCATTTTTTTTTCTATTTTTACAATTGTGTTACAGCACAGCTATTTCTGTAAGATATGAGTTGTAGAAGTTTGTGTTTTCTGTGTTGTAATTTCTATAAGATATGTGAAACCTCTGGGGGAAAAATATTTCTTGGCAATTGTAATTAGGTTTTATCATAAATTTTAAGATTTGCCCCATTTTGTAAATTAAATGAGCTGTTGGTGCTAGACTGTCTTGATCACTCTTTAGCAAACCTCAGCCAGCCACATAAAAGAAAAAATACACCTTTTATGGACTACTGGCCCTTGCTAATCTTTGCCCTTACTAGAAGAGATTTTCTGAAATATCTGAAAATAGGACTGTTGTGCTTGAATTTGAGCACTACCAGTCAATCATGATACAAATTCTGAAATTTCAGTTTTTTGTAGACTGCTATGCAATGGTAATAAAACCATATAAGATTTTAAAAGGAAAATGCTTCTCATAGTTAATGTCATTTGCATTAATTTATATATCAATGCATGCTACGTGATAAACTTGAAGACTTCTAGGAAATATTCTGACACAAAGCATCTTTTGAAAACTGTCAACACTGAAGGAAAATATTTCCTATGCAAATAAATTTAGTAAATAAAACTTCTTTAGTAACTGGAAGGCTGGCTATCTAGTTTACTACAGTTCATGGGTGTTACATGCAAAGCTGTAATTAAAACTGTAGGCAGAGCTTTTTTTGCTATGTTGGAGTAACTTCTCAATAAATTGTTCATTCAGGCTGTTCGCTGCAGAGTGAAGTGGGTGAATGAAACGTGACTGTTAGATCAGTAGCAAGTTGGACAGATATTCACATGTAACTGCAGTTTTTCTGTATCTTCTTGACTTCAGTATCTTATTTATATGTCCTACAGGATTTGCTAGTGCTCTGTGCATCCACGGTGTTCACCAGTGTAGCTGCTATTGATGCCGAGGTATCACTGGTGGAACAGCCTTTTTCAAGGGTTACCATTATGCCAGAATAACAGCTGTTCATCTTTGTTCATATAACCTTGCTATGAGCTGCTGCTGCTGCTAAAATAGCTTAAAATAGGGGCCTAAAAAGCACTTCTCACATACTAACTTTCTAAAAGCAATTGAAGCTTCTAGATTTCTTGTATCAGGGGAATTTACAGTTACACACTAATACACACAGCTTCTACCTAGCAGCCACTTTTATGATCTAATTGTTCTCTTCAAGGGAATAACAGCAAAATCGCATTAGAGAACTAATGTATAATTGACTTAGAATAATGCAAGAAGTCTTTAACATCTAGCTAGTTTTAACTGAGGATATTTGCCTGGAAAATTCAAAATTTCTGTTGCAAAGTCATAAGTAATATGCCAAATCAGTTCAGCTTTTATAGGACACCATACACATACAGCACATACAACTTCATTTCTGTCTTTTAAGGTTATATTCCTCTACTTTGTTTTAGGAAGAAAATATTACTGTAACAGAAGATTTTAGTCAAGTAGAAAATACTTACCAAATGGAAGCAGAGGTATGTATTCAACATAACCAAAAATAAAAATAAAATAAAAGAATAAGAAGTGTGTCAAGGACATACAGAAATTTGCAGACTATCTTTTCTCAGACCAAGGAGCATAATGGCAGCATAGTCCAAAAAAACCATTTAAGGAATGCAGTTTATAGCAGCTGCAGTCTTCTGTTGTCTGCAGAACTTGTTTTCTTCTCAGATGAGTGTATGCTTTTTAAATGTTACCTGGTGCTACAGACTGGCATATTTGATTCTGGGGCAGTGTGAGCAAACCAGCAGTTCTGAACTCTCTTTCACCCATAGCCCTTCCTGCCTTCTGCTTCTTGCAAGGAGTTGGTGAGTTCAGAAAACTGCCCCAGTTAATAACCTTTTTTTTTCTTTTTTCTTTTCCTTTTTTTTTTTTTTTTTCCTTTAGTTTAGCTCCTTGTACTGGGAGCAAATGCAAGATCTGCTTAGGCCACAGTTGCACAGCACCTGGATTTTGGTCTGTTCTATACAACTCTACCATCAGTTTGCTCAAGTAAAGTAAAGCTAATTGTTTCCTGAATTGGCTCAGAATGTTGTAGGTAAAAAGTGTTCTGTGAAATGCAGATATTATGGGAATAATTCTATTTACTTCAGTATCTGCTAAAGGAAGTATGTATTTCACATTCATGCCATAGTAGGAAATAAATGCTGTGCTTTAAACATTCAGTGAGGGAAATTGTGTGTTCAGCTAATGTATTTTTTTAAACCATAAAACTTTAATCATTACCCAGCAAGTTCAGAGATTCTTACAAAGTAAACCTGGAAACCTGCAATAAAATGACAGCTGTTTTATAGAACTGTGGTTTACAGTCCTCTTAAACTGGTTCAGCCTCCTCAGTTTGCTTGCTTTAAGGCATATTTTCATATAAATAACACCAACAAATACAGAAATTATTGAGAATTCGGAGAACAAAATTTGGATTTTAAAATGAGTCTTAAGATGCTTAAATGGTGTGCCATCATTGTCATGTTCGGAATGACTTCAACTTTCTCATGGTGACACCTACTACCTTGAGAGCTTAAATCACCATGTGTTTTAGGTGACCTGTACTTTAAAATGAATAAAGCTCTATTATTAATTATTATGTGAATTGTCGATTAGGCTACAGACAAGCTTAGGCTTACAGCTTCAGTCTTAAGTGGTAACTTAACCAATTATCCATCTTCTGCTTTTAGTTTTTATACTACGAGGATTATATGTGGAAAGCTAATTGCTTGGATTCAGTGTTGATTTGTAAGCAGCTTGGACCAGCTGTAATTGCTGCTGCAAAGTTGTGTGGTTGCCTGGGACCCCAGGGTTGGAACTGGAAGAATGCAGCCACAGTTCTGCTGTTTTGGCTGCCCTGCACGCTGAGGTAGCAGTGTGGCCACTCTTAATGCAGGGATTAATCTCTCCTTGCTTCTCCCTTTATGTATATCCTTGTTTCATTAGTGCAGCTTCATAAACCCATGAAATTTCATTGATCAGCATGTTTGCCTACTTTAGCAATAGAAGTGAATTTAAAACTCACTTCCACTCACTTCTCTGTTAAAGAGTTTGCCATTACATCTGTGTTATATGTAAAGTATTGGAAGCCCTATGTTACTTCATTCTATAGACTCTTTACCATTGTCTCCTGTAAAGAATTTTTAGAAGACTGAAAAATTCCCAGGCAAATAGCTATTTAAAAGTATAATGAAGAATTCAAGATATTCTTTCAACTGTAAGGAGATAATTTTAATTCATGCTATAACAAAGGAAAATATGCAGAAGAATGAAGTTGTGTATAAAATCACAAAGCTCTATAATATCTTTGTCATAATAGTTAATTTATTACATGGCGTTCTCATGGGAGGAAGATTATGTTGGTTTTGTGCATTTCTTAATACACTTACCTCCTTATAAACCATAACTTCTTGTCATTTACAGCCTTACCCTAACCTTGAAATGTCTCTAATAGTTTTAAATAGCCTCATGCTACTTTTTCACACTTTTTAACCATAATAAGTGATGAAGTTATAACATTTATTTGCATTTTAATGTTCAAGTATTCTCTGTAATTGTAAATGGAATTTATTAGATGTAGCTCTAAGTGAAAATCGTGATTTTTTTAGGAGGGGGAACAGCAAAAACAGCTATTGCTGAGTTGTTTTCTGCCCCTGAAGGTACCTTATCCAAGTGCTTCTTTTTTAACAGTAATGTTCCAGAAGTGCCCCAGTCTGAGCAACTTATTTCCTTCTTAAGACACATAGTTCTTTTGTTTCATCCCCTAGAAGAAACAAATCTTGTAAGTGCTGATGGCAATCTGGAAAACACTATGACAGTCCTCATAGTGAGACTTTCCACAAAATACAGCTATGACAGTTTTCAGGCAACACATCACAAGGGGATGTATGCTTTTTATATGTATATACAGCAAGAACTCCCACTGAAATAAAAACTGTGTTGCCTCATTGTCAGTCTCTGTTCAACTGACTCTGCACCTTTCAGAGCCACTGAATCAGTGCAAGGATCCAAGGCAGGGTAAGGTTCAGATACTATGCCAAAATGCTATCAAGGGTAATAAGATGGGAGCATCTTTGTGATAATTGTCAATAACTCCTTTTCACTTTACTCTGTATATGAAGTAGTTTCCTCCTCACTCACTGAGAGACTCACCTTCCTTGAATTATCTCATTCTCCACAAACTAAATCTCTGGTATGCACACAGGAGGCTGCTGCAGCACAGCTGACATGCTGTAACTTGGATTTCTGTGTCATATCCCTTCACTGGGGTACAGTGATGCATAGACTGCAGCAGCCGTGGGGACAACTATATGTCACAGGTGTTGGCAGTAGAATTTTCTTTACTGCAGGTTTTTTCTTCCACTCCCATGGAAGCTGTATTAGTATGCAAAAAGAAGAGGGTCTGGGATTAGAGGGAAGGTGAACTTGACTCACAGTGAGCGCACTGTACTGGAAATGAAGATGAGGTTTTAGTTTTTCTAAAAAAAGAGTTAGAGATCCAGGATTTCTGATTCCTGAATGTTGTATCAGCTCAGTGTCATTGCTTCAGTCGTGGTAGCTGTGCTTTGCCACAGAGAAAAGCTGGGTCCTGCCTGGAAAGTTGCTGCTTTGCTGGACTTTCCACCAGGAAAACTGTTGAGGTCTGGATCCGGGCTCACAGTGATTCCTGCTTCATAGCATTTGGGAAGGATCTGAATTCCTAATGCATCTTCATTTAATGCTTCTTAAAGCCAGAGACAGCTAGGTGTTTAAATTATTTTCAGTCCAAGTCTGAAGTGCCCAGTTTCCTCTTGACACTGCAGTAAGTCTGTTTAGACAACACAGGATTTGGAGCCTCCTGCAAGCTGAACTGGGCTCAATTTAGCTTAATCTCATAGCTGAGGTTTCTTTAACCTAATGCTTGGAATTCAAATGTAGTTTTCCTTTGTGCACAATGTTTTTCCACATCATTTTGCTTAAGCTTCTGCATAATTAACATCTAGCAATCTAAGAAGGGACGAACCAGGATGCATCTAGTCATGTGCACCAAAGAGCACATTCATTCTTCAGATTGTCTGCATACCAAGAATGCTGCATTTCCCCAGAAAGGGATTTCTTAATCCTCAGTTTTAAATCATTTAATGAACTTCTTTCTGTTGCAAACCTAATGCTAGTCTCTAGGGCTATATAGAAGTCTTATAAATTCATAAATGTTGGAGTTGTATACAGGACTGGTATGTTTAGTTACCTTGTAGATGTCTGGCCTTATACTGATTTAAATAAAAGTGTTGAGTGATAGTGGAAAATGAAAATATTACTCATGTGATGTCTATTCGCTCACTCCCAGGTCTGTATCATATTCAGTGATTTTGGAAAAATGCAGAATGTTTGCAATCTACTCACTGAAAAGTTAGGAACCTCTGTTACCATCAGTCCACCTCATTTCTACCACACACCAGAAGCTATAGACACCCTTCGGTAAGTTCTCTCACATGCCAAAATCTTAACAGCCTCAGTTAATATGAATACATAATTTATGCTATTTGCAATGGGAGCAAGTAGTTTCCTTCACACCTATTAATATTTATGTTAAAGATTCCAGTATTTAAGTATAACTTACAAGTTAATGCTGTTCAGCCTAGATGATAGAATTTGTTATTGTCCCTATGCAAAAGCAGAATGCAATAAAAATTATTTTCCCACTGATTTCCGCTGGAGTATAATCTGCTGTGAATCTTAGGTCAACAGAATTTGGCTTTGCTTATATCATCATGTGTAGATTTCATTTATATTTATTCATGAGGGTGCAAGTGTGTTACCACATGTTGATAATTTTAAGTACCCTTGCCAATTCCCATTACTGTTAGCTGCTGACGTGATCTGGAAAGAGCCATGTGTGGCACTTCCTCAGCATCAAAACATGCTGCCCTGATGCTCACAATCTTGATCTGTTTTAAGCATTGACTATTCACAATCCAGGCTTCTCCCATTAAGTGGGAGGGACAGAAGGAATTTTAGACTTGGTTGAGGTTTTGCCTCTTTTAAGAAAAGAACTGCCTAGTCCAAGAAACAAGCCTGATTAGCTGCCATTAAAAGTTCCAGAGATCCCAAAAGTGAATGTCAGAGGTGGTATCTACAGGAGATCAGGAAACATGGCCAGTGAGGTTGAGCAGGTGCTAGTATACCTTGCAGCTGAGCCCCTGAAATGCCTGGAGCAAGGGTTGAGCTCTTGCTGTGCACGACTCAGCACTCAGCGTGGATGCCTGCAGCATACAGGTGTTAGAAATGCTTGAGCTCATCGGAACTAGTGAGGATGCTGGCATTTCCTCCACACACTCTCCCCTCAATACCTGAGCTGTGGCCCAGAAGCTGGGGGAAGGTGATGTGCCTCAGCATCTCTGCAGTTACAAAACCCATGGTGTTAAAAAAAAAGCTTGGCAGGAAGGAACACTGGTACATCAGTTGGGCCTGCTTGTTATTGTGCTGCTGCTTCTGCCTCTCAGCCGTCAAGTGTGCGTCACTGCCGTTGGGAACACGCGCCGGAAAGCCCAGGAAGTCTGTCGATTGTTTGGCCAGGCATTGGGAAAGCCTTTATTGATAAAAGAAGAAGAAACAAAAGAATGGGGAGGCCACATGGACAGTCACCTGTCATACTCTGCTGATTCACAGACTCTGCAGGAAAGAATCCAGAATGCTACTGCTTATGCTTCTTGTAGAGTGTTTGCTGTGTTTGAGATCAAGGGAAAAGAAAACAGGAGAAGCAAGTTGCTCTAGAAACCTTCAAATCCTACACCTTTTCTTAATAAAATTTTTATGCTTTCTTGTGCTTTTTGATGGTTTTTTTACTTCGTTCTTATGGTAAGTCTATCCCCTAAAATAAAGGTTACAGTTAATTCTAAAAGTACAGTTCACAACTGCTGGTATTTGTTTCCTGGCCCCTGTAAACCAGCAAGATATTTGATGTGCCAAACATTTGGCACTCCTGGCTGAAACTGCGCTGCATTTACACCTTTCCTCCCAAAACTGGAAGGAAATTAATCCCCTTTGCTGAGTCATGGCAAAATGAACAATGCAGTGTGTTTGCTTCTGACAAAATCAAATGCTCAACATAAAACCTGGTTAGGAATATTTTATTTCATCATAGGAAAAAAATATACATTTTATCCTGGTGTCTGTTTGCTCAAGTTTAAAAAGGACATCTGTTGTCTGGCTGTACTTTACATGTACAGACCCTGAAGTACTCAGTCATGAGGGTAGAGTTTTTTCAACCATGGCTGCATAATGTATTTTGATCCATCATATCCACTGAAGTAGGTTTCCATATCAGGGTGATGCACCTGTGAAGAAAAATATTTCAAGTTGAAGAAGCATGAGAATTGGCAATAAATGTAAACTGATACTTCAACAAATTATTGAAGTTACTACACTGTTTGAAAACTCCTGAGGAGTTACTCCACAAGGTAAATAAGATGAAGTATCTGTTTCTCCCGATGGAATACAAAGGATACTGAAGGTAGCCAGCTAACTGGCATAGTGAAAAGGTGCATTTTTTAGACAGTGTGGATAGAATCCGGTTTTAAATATTTATGATACTCATCTGGAACAGCATAGTTTCTGCTCCTAAATTCAGGCATTTCTGTATTACAATTGTGGCTAAAACAGAATGGACTGAACTAAGGCTTCTTCCCCATAAAATTGTGTGTGTCACACTGTGGTTGAGAGGGGTCCTTTATGTGCAGCAGCACAGTTTTGAGAGAGAGCATGGAGAGTCTTCAGGCCAGTCTGACTTACACAATTCCCTCAGGAGGTTTTCCCAAAAAGCAGAGGAATGTGCCAATTTGAGTCTGCTCTGTTTGACTAGACCAAGCGTCTCCTGTGAGATGAATGGTTCAGCTACTTGCTGTTACTTTAAATACAGACCCTGCTACTATCCACAAAGAAGGCATCCACAACAGCATAAGGGTCCCTTGCAAAAAGCTGCCTGTATGTGGCATGCATGCCTGAAGGCTGTTTTCTGGATCAGAGTCTCAGACTCATTTAAAAATCAGGTGTGCCTTGCATAAGCTGGGAATCAAAAGCTACTTAAACTCTGATACACAAAAGAGAATTTTTGGCTCCCAAAGAGTTTTGTAGTTAAGAAATGAGACATTCTTCAGTCTGGGCAGCAGCTGAACAGGAGCTATTTGAAGTGCAGGTTTTTCAGAGTAGAATTGAGAAACCAACATACTTTGCTAGATCCCCAGAAATTACAAAACAAAAGTCTGTGTCTGCAGCAGCCTATACATAATGGAAATCAAGTTGCTCAAACACTTACAAACCTCTGCAGTTGGATACTTTGAAGTGGGTAGTACCTGAGTTTGGTCATTTTTCAGCTTCCAAAAACCCGTGCTTGAAAGCACAGCAGCAAATTGTTTATCTTCTTTCTCTCTTAGTTTACACTAACTTTGCATCCTAGCTGATATCTGTTAAGCCAAAGGTCAGCCAACTTTTAAACATACAGGATAAAAATCAAGTTGCAACTGAATAAAAATAAATACTACCTCTAATCCTATAATAACTGTTATCTCTTCCTCAGGAACATAAGCTGTAGATTTGGCAAATCCATTTGCTTTGTTAATTAGAATTCGATAGTGAGGAGTATTTTTTAGGTCCTGTAAAAACAGAAAGAAAATAGTCTCAAAGAGAGATGATGACTAAAGATTACATATTATAACCAGTTAACTTTCAGTGGGCTTACAGAATCTAAATCCACTCAAGATACATGTACATGTGTATATATGTGTCTCTATGAATCTATATGTGTATATATATATATAAAAATATATATATATAAATAGATATATACACACAGCCAGTTCATTTTTATGATTTTACCAATGTCAGAATTAAATTAAAGCAATCAGAACTGCGACACATGAAGTTCTTGGCCTATCTGGAACATTTTTTAAGAGTCAAGAGTTTAACTAACCTTTTTATCCCCACAGCCATTGCAAGAAACGAGACTTATGATATCGTTGCTTTTTGTACATAGGCCCTGTGGCCATCTGCTACCACCCTTCTTCCTTCACAAGTGACAGCTGAACTCCAGAGAGGAAGAGACAAGTTCAGAACAGAATGCCACCTCCAACAGCCACGGTCTCAATCCTGGAGAGAGCTAAGGCAACTTCTATGTGTATATGTATGAATCTTCCAGCAAAGAAGTGCTTGTGAAAACAAATCCCTGGCCAGGGAATATGGGCCATGATGTTCACTGCTATTCATAAACATTCCTGCCCAAAGTAACCCACAATCTAAACACAAAAAGTGATGGATGAACACAGATGGAGTTTATGAAGCAATCAGTATCGATCAATGATCAGGCAGTGGCCTCTGCTCAGTGATTTCATAAAGATCTGAAGGTCAGAGGAAGGGAAGGAGAAGTTGGGCTGAAAACATGGCTGATGCATTACCAGATTAGCACTGTCAACAAAGATTTAGCATCTGATTTTCAAATACAAGGACTTAAGCAAGAGAAATTCAAAGGCTTTAACAATTCTAACAAAAAGTTGGTTTTAAATAGATTTCCACTCCAAGTAACCAGATCCTCAAAAACACTGCTTTCTCACTGAAACTGATTAAACATAGAGGATTATTTGCATTTCTTAGGTGCAGCAAAGATGCCACCAATTATGGATAACCAGATAAAAGACTTACAGCTTCTCAACTTTTAGTAACACAGCAGGAGAAATCCATTTAGACATCATAGGTTGACACTAGTACTTTAAATACAACACTGTGTATAAAAAGTGAGAAATTTTAATTTAAGATATATCCACTACAGCCCTGACCAGCAAAGCTGTGCCAGCTAGTGGTGTAAAAGTCAAACTGTACTGGGACCACAGTGCAGAAGCAGCAAAAGTACCACTCAGCTGCACAGGTGATACAGAAATCTGGAGTGTTTTCTACTAGGATAGCAGGAAGCTGGTCTGCAGCAGTATTTCTGAAGGTATTTTAACCTGAGTTATTCTGTGTATATATTAATAAAGCAAGAGTTTAGCACATTCAGACCTGTTTCACTGGAGAATATCTGGGTTGTAGTTGTTCTTCTGGAGTGTTAGCTTTTACATCCCATCCAACAATGACTCCTGAGTAGCCAAATCTTCTGTAAATTATTACCTGGCCCACACGGAACTTAATATATTCAGGCTTTGGACTGTGAGCATGAGTTGATTCTAATTTAACAAAGAAAGAGACTTAGCAAGGATAAAAGTTTGATCAGTTATATTAAACATATTAACAGAAATTGTTCTGACTTCTACCTGAAGAGAACTGACAGGTTAATAGGGCAACTAAAGAAGAATAGGTGCTTTGTTTTCCCCCCCAGAATATTAATTACTATATTTTACAAAGGAGCAACCAATAGGAAAGACACTTTTTTGTTTGTATGCATTTGGTATATTACATAGGAATCTTAACAGAGTTTTAGGAAGCATTTTCACATGTGTGCATTGACAATCACTTAAGTCTTACATACAGTATTTTACAGTGCTTAGATGTAAGTGATTGTGACATTATTTTTTTTGCCAGTTTAGGTCACAGAATTCTTCTACTCAGTCTGATTAAGGACTTCTGTCCAGAAACAAAGTGGTCAACTATTTCCTTTTATTAAATTGATCTAAATCAGTTCATTCGAGTCAGGTGAAAGCTGTACCACTGCTTCATAGGTCAATACAAAATACATACAGTGATGTATTTAGTAAAATATCTACACATAGTTACATTGTATTGATACTGTCACACAACATGGGGAAGAGGCCTTGGATTTTATATCTTCTGTTTTGTTTGCTGAATATTATCAATCATGTTTAGAGACATGAAAAAAAGGAAAGCAGTCTGCCATTTACAAATTAACTATAGAAATCTACTACAGAAGCCTTAAAGACAACATCATGAGTAAAATACGAAAGGAGTGCAAAAATTTTGATACCTCCAAAATAAGAATGGGGTTTTGCTTCATTGTCACCACTTTTAGTTTTGTTCTCTCCATAGTACCAGTTCCTAAAATGTAAAATTAATAACTCAACATATAAACAATTTCTTTAGAAGCTGAGTTTTAGTAATGATCAGAAGGTTAATTATCCTAAGCTGGATACTGCAAAGCCTTTGATACAAACTTCTCTATGATTTGAAGCCTGCATGAGTTTTACATTAAAAATACTTCTAAGGAATACACAAGAAAAAGGCATTTGTTCCAACAGGAAAAAAAAAGAGTATTAATCTAATTTTTGAATATGTTACTCTACAGTTGCATCAGAATTTTTGTATCAGAGGAAACACACAAATTTTATAGAGGTGAGCAAACACTACTCTGCACTCTAACAGCATTATTCTTCAATATCTTTTGTAAAGTCTTTAAAAATTGATTTATACTGGAATGCACAAAGTGTCTGGCAATGAGTTCCTGCCTAAGGCTGCAGTGGGTGTAGCTTTTCCTTCTGCACTAGATGAATTTAAAGGGTGGGGAGTAGGGGACAGACATGTTTAGAGAGAAGTGGCTAACATCTTTCATTGCTATAGTGAAAAAGAGAAGGTGTAAAGAAACAATGAGAAAATGGAACGTTTCCTCCTGCTGGCAATGTAACAGCAGCAGTCTGTGAACAGAGGTGTTTGGGTAACACTCTCCATCCATACTAGCCAGCAAACCACTGGTGCCAAAGAACTCCAGGTTGTCCTAGTCTCCTTCTTCTTTGATGGTGTCTTTCAGTCTTTACTCCCTTCACCCTGCCTGGAAGAAACTGAGAGCAGGTCCCTGTGCAAACAATGCTTTTTGAAAAAGTTTTGGTTTAGCTCAAGTGTATAGAAAGACTTAAGGCTGACAGAACCTCTTAACAGAAAGAGGAATAGGCAAAATCTTAACATGTCCAACTGCTTTGTTAAAAACAGCAACTAACATGGAAGGTCTCAAATGACATTATTTTTAGGATAACCAGTTATTTGTAAAATATTCAGAAGATGCAAACAGCTCCAACTATATACAAATTATCGATGGATCATTTGATCTTTGCAGGCTTTATCTTTAGATATGCCTGGAGCTTTCCACAAATCTGAAAAGCAATTTATGGTAAACCTAAGAAGAGCACAGTTTCTGATTCCATTCATAGACCATTCCTCTGGGTTTTGCTGGGAATGAAACTAAGTCAGGATCCTCCACATTTCAGAGAAGATGACACCCTTGATTATTGTATGTGGATTGAGAATAAAGGACCCTTGAAGTTCCATACAAAGTAAAACCTTTAGAGTATTTCTACTGCATAAGAATTAAATCTCACAGGCCCTTCAGTGAACCAAAAGAAGGTTATGAACAGTCTTCTTAAATGAAAATGGTGTGTTTGTATAAATTGACATAATTTTACTTTTTCTAGACCAATCATTGTTATATGGCCAATAATCAACAATTTCAGTTCTTCTTAGCCCACAGATTTTCTGTCAGTGATTCCTAATTCAGATTTTCTTGAACTACAATATAGAGTATAAGATATCCATCCAATGCTTTAGTTGCTTACAGTCATTAATTTGGCAAATTGTTCTGCCTTCAGAGTCAGATAAATTTCGAGGATAACATGTACAGGATTACTGCCATGAATTACGTTTAGTTTCTCATGGAGTTCAGTTTTGGTGTTTGCACAGAATATAAGCAAAAGGTTTTCTTAAAACTGGTAGAAAGTTCCAGATCAGTCTCAAGAAGCCAGTGAGAGATACTTCCTCTTGGTCACTTATCTCCCCCACAACACACCTTCCTGCTCAGAACAGACCATGTCTCAAATCTCTTAAGTGCAGACAGTAACACCCTACCTTGTCTTTGCGAGCCACAGCTTTAAACGATCTGCCCACGCACCCAGACTCAAGTAAGATCTTGTTGAGATGCTCCAAGAGGCAATTATCCTTTAGGAGTAAAAATTATCATCATATTGTTTTTAAAACCTTCTCTAGTATTGTTATACAGATTTTTAATATTTAAACTTTAAAGTTTCACTTCTGTAGCAAAGAGGAACAAAGGGTCAGTGATCATGAGCAATTTCTCCTCAAGATTAATAGCAGCACTGCAAATGAATATTCTTTCAATCATCACTTGTACCAGTAAACTGTATGTAAATTTCAGAAAATACCATTTTTCATTGCAAGATTGCTTTCTTCCTGTACTCAGACCATAGGAATTGTTAAATTAAATTCAGATTCTGTAGCTTCAACTGTTATTTGAGAATAGTGAGCATGAGATATTTTTTAAATGGTGTATACCTTTATGAAAAGACTATTAAAAACAGCCTACAGGTTTTTTTTGCATAAATCTAAATAATAAGTAGTTGACTCATGCCATGAGGCCTGAAAATTATTTCACTCTGGGTCTTTAGGCATAAGCCAAGCTTAGTTCTCTTTTCATCAGGCTATTCTTTTGCTTTTCCTGCTTCATGTCCTGGAGTTCCACAGAGTAACCACACAGCCAGCACACTGTACAGCCCACATTTACAACTGATTCTCTTTGCATGGTTCATTTTCAAGAAGCCAGTGTTTGCCAGTGGACATCATCATCAAAAATTTGGATCTGATGCAATAGTCTCCACTTGTTATTTGGAGATGCATGTATGGGACTCTGTGAATACACAGCTTCTTAATTCATAGACAAAAGGGGTCTCCTTACTTAACTCTTATTATTATTACTGCCTTAAGTAATTTACTGTGAGTGAATTTTGTTGGTTAAGAGTCTGTACTGAGTCATACTGTGCAAGAAAATATTTTATAAAATATTTTAAATATTTTATTTTTGTAAGTGTCAAAAGGTGACAGAAAATTAGAACTAATATAACTTAACTAAATACCTAATTTTCATCTTTTGAAAGGGACATAACCCTTAGTAACCTATATTGGAATATCCCAAAAAAGAATGAGGTTAAGGCACTCATGCAGATTAGTANTCAGGCTATTCTTTTGTTTTTGCTGCTTCATGTCCTGGAGTTCCACAGAGTAACCACACAGCCAGCACACTGTACAGCCCACATTTACAACTGATTCTCTTTGCATGGTTCATTTTCAAGAAGCCAGTGTTTGCCAGTGGACATCATCATCAAAAATTTGGATCTGATGCAATAGTCTCCACTTGTTATTTGGAGATGCATGTATGGGACTCTGTGAATACACAGCTTCTTAATTCATAGACAAAAGGGCACTCCTTACTTAACTCTTATTACTGCCTTAAGTAATTTACTGTGAGTGAATTTTGTTGGTTAAGAGTCTGTACTGAGTCATACTGTGCAAGAAAATATTTTATAAAATATTTTAAATATTTTATTTTTGTAAGTGTCAAAAGGTGACAGAAAATTAGAACTAATATAACTTAACTAAATACCTAATTTTCATCTTTTGAAAGGGACATAACCCTTAGTAACCTATATTGGAATATCCCAAAAAAAGAATGAGGTTAAGGCACTCATGCAGATTAGTAAGATTTTTATGTGAAGAAAAC
This sequence comes from Bombycilla garrulus, assembly GCA_013400315.1. NCBI lineage: Eukaryota > Metazoa > Chordata > Aves > Passeriformes > Bombycillidae > Bombycilla > Bombycilla garrulus. Next base: position 145,084 of record VXBU01012043.1, on the reverse strand, counting down.
AACAACTGCTATTTGAATTTTGAAAGACATCTTAAGCAACTAAATGCAGTCATATTAAGGTATACAAATGCCCAAGGTATGATTTAAACATTGCTTTTGTATAGGAATAGCAAGTCCACCCACACTCCAGCTTTCCAGGACAAGGTGTCATTGGGGATGAGAAAGAGAACTCTCCTACAAATAACTGCAGTAGGGAAGGTGAGTATTACAACCTTTCTGTTATTTGGATGCGCTCAGCAGAGTCCGTTCTGTACCACTGAGATATGAAATACTGTGCAGGAAGAGCAAAGAGCAGCATGGAAATCTGCAGAGCTGCAGCTGCATTGATGTGAGGCATTCCAACAAAAAGTTCCGTCAAAAAACACTTCACTGATCTCTACTCTGAAAAGAGGAAGAGAAAAAAATTGAAAAAGAGACAATACATAGCTGTGAGCTTTGCTAGATGTGTAGTACTTAAAAGTTTCCTTCAGGTTGCTTTGCTGGTTCACAATATAATGTACAGTCTGTACTCAAACATTTCGGTTTAGGCTGAGCACACATAATTTAGGCCACTTTAACTACATTAAATTTGATGGTACTTATAAAAGCTAATAGAAGACTAAAGTAGACTGCCTCACAAGACAAAGGCAAAAAAACTGCTTTTAAGATTTATACAGGCATCTTTTTTGTCTGTAAATAGACAGGAAAAAAAAAAAAAAAAAGAAAAAGGAGCTGGGAATTCACATGGTTGTCCAATTTGCAGTAAAAAGCTGTTGTCCATGAACCAAATTCATTGTGCTGCTTTGCATCTGATTCAGTGTGTTAAACAGGTCTGGCATACCAGATTGATGGCCTCCAAAGTAATCTGTTTAGATTCAGTGATAACTGCATATCCGACAGAACTAAGGGGTTTTTCTTTCAGTTTGAAGGCACTTACAGCATTGTACCAGGTTGATAATGTGCCAAAGTCCCACCATGAGATTAGAAAAGAATTTGACATCACCTCTCATTCCCACAGGCACCTGAAACACCATACCAATGCATTTCATGTGTCTATCCTCCTTCCCCAAATGATCAACACATTCATCTTCACCTGAGGAGCACATTTACTGTCTTTACATCTGTGAGGCTTTTTCACATCAGAACTAAGATATGCTGAAATTTGAGACTTGTGTCTTTTACACAGGTGTTCTCAGAGTACCCAGGTTTACCGTAGCATTCACCCACTGTGTTCTCCAGGAGCAGCTGTTGCAGCTCCTGCTCTCTCCTGTAGCAGAATACTCAGCCCACAAACAGAAGCAGTTCACTACAGTTGTGTCCAAGTTGCTTCTAGATCCTGCTGTCCTAATTTATGTAATATGCAAAATAATTTGGGCTACTATAATATGCACAGCACATATACACATGGGAAGGTAGATTTATGAAAACTGCCCAGCAAAAGTAGTCAAGATCACAAAACAATGCCAAAGGAGACTCAAAGAATATTGTAGGGAGTATGGAGACATCTTAGTGTGTGATGAAGGCTTACCACAAGCTGTATTTTTCACTTTGGCATCATCTGCTTTAGAGCCACCAGCAAAGGAAAAATCATCTCCTAATCTCGTTTTAGACATTATCTGTAGTTGTAGAATACTTGTTTAGGCTTGTGTGTTGTGGGGGGAGGAAGAGTCCCAGTCCAACCAGATAGCCATGAGCACCCTGCGAGGCCGGAGGGCTGACAGGAAAAAAGGGATCGCTCCCGCGCTGCCCACATCACTTACAGAGCGCGACAGCACAACTTCTGCCGCTGCACATCTTCCTCCTGTTTCTAAAATCGGCTTTTTGAGGAGCCGGGTCCCCCAGACAGAAGGGATGCGGTAGCATACAGCGAGTTAGCCCGAATTAACTCGCGTATTCCGAAGCACCCGCATACCCGCAAGAAGCGCGCTGTGCCTGCATCCCCCGAGCGGGGGCCGAGCCGCCGCCCCCCTGCTCCTGCTCCTGTCCCGGCTGGTCCCGGCCCCGCGCAGGCGGCCCCTCACCCGGCTCGGCTCGGCTGCGCTCCCCGGCGGGGCAGCGGGCGGCAGGTGGGGCCGAGGGAAGGGTTGTGCCCTCCCCTGCACGGCAAAGCCCGAAAGGAGCCCGGCTAGGCGAGCGCCGAGCGTGAACGCGGGCCAGGCTCAGCCGGGTTGGGAGGGTGTCCCCTGCTCGCATTCTTTTCTCTCACAAAAGGCTCTCAGGGCAGACGGGATCGTGATTTCTTAATCTCAAAACGCAACAAACACCCGCGTGGACTTTACCCCGACAGTTTTAAAGAGATTAAAGTAGTAAAAAGTTCTAATTTATTTCTCAGGCTAACCTAAGGAAAATAACATTTTTGACTTCCTTACCTAGGTATTTTTTCCTGTGGACAAACGGCTTGAACCGGCTGTGAATAGAAGTCCGGCAGTAGTTCTCTCATGTGAAGTTTATGCAAAATGTGTCCTAGCACAACCCTGTAACCCAACCTCGTGCTGTGCCTCTCACCACGCTGTTGGTGCTTCAGAGAGCACCTGGTGCGGCCCCTGGGCCCGGCCTTGTCACAGCTGGATGCCGGCACAGCTGAAGCAGGAGCGTCGAGTGCTTGCCGTGGCGCCCTAAGAAACTCCGGAGCTGCCCCTGCCGCGCTGCTGCAAGGGGGGGCAAAGCCGACCACGAGCCTCATCTGTGTCACGGATTTCTTGGTGTAAATTCAACAGCAACCAAATTTGCTGATGTCACCTAAATCACAGTGGGAGCAAACAGAGGAGGCAAACAAACTGCAAATGATCCAGAGAGATCGGAGCAATGGGAACATTACAGACATGAGAAATTTATCAGTAGCAAACGTCAAGCCTTCCCAAGCGAAAGGAAATGTTCCAGCCATCACTTCTCACTGAGCACAGCTCTCCAAAGGGCATGACTGTGAAGAAAACCCAAAATGTTATCAAGCCATACCTAGTGAACATGTAAGAACTAAGGGGCCAGGCATAGGATGGATTTTTGTTGATGGATTTAAACCTGTGCAACATGGCAGGAATGCGCAATTGAAAACTCACATGAATACTAGCCTACACTAGAAATACAAATTGTACCTAAGAAAAATAGTTTTTAAATCATGGAATCATAGGTGGTTTGAGTTGGAAGGGACCTTTTCAAGGGCACCTAATCCAACCTCCTCCTGCAGTAAGCAGAGACATCTTGAGCTAGATCAGGTTGTTCAGAGGAACCTATTTGCCTCACACAGCCCACCCCAAGGAAAACACAGGTTGGGACCAGCGTGGCTCTCTCTGTTTGCATCACACCAGCCCAGGCTGCAGCAAACACTGGGACCTACTGGCTCCCTTGAGCAAAACCTCAGGAGCTACATAAACACCTGATCCCACCTCAGGGAGGACAAAGGTTTTAAAGTGTGACTCAAGCAACTTATTACTACCCAAACATTAAGACACCTTCTTAATACAAAGTAAATCATATTTCAAGATGAAGATGCTTCTTTGACAAAACAGGTTACTCCCCATGTGCTTGAGCAGAGATTTTCTGTGCAAGAGCCAGAAAGAAACCAGCCCTGTGTGCTCTGTTGTGACTCGGAGATGGGCAAAAAAGAGGCCAAAGCCAGAGAAAAATTACAACTTCATAAATTAGCATGCAAGAAAAAAAATAAACAATCCTGACCATAACACAATTTCAGATGTTCTGCCCTCTCTTAAGACAATGCTTATGTGAATTTTCTAGTATTTTTTCCTAAATAACTTAATCACCGATTTCCATTTTTAACTGTATTGAGGTGAAGAGCTTAACAAACATTTTACAGCCTCAAACAATCTACAAGCATTAAACAGCACAAAAGTTTTAAATTCTAGATGTTTAATCTTTCCCTTTGTACTTGTGCAAGCAGACTAATTAGTGTCAGTGAAGGACAACAACAGTACAGACTGTACATACACCAAGCTCCTCATGGTGAGCTGGGTAAAAATAGCCATTGTATTGAGAGGCAATCGCTAATTAAGAACTTGTAAGTAGCTCTGGTTTTTATTTAAGTTTTTGACAGCTTTATTCCATTTCTTAGCAATTCATGGAAGCTTACTCCATCTTCCTTAATAATTTAGAGAATTCAAGTTTTGAATAAGGTGCTCAAATTTCAAAAAGATAACCCCACTAGATTTCTCTGGCACAGAATACAAATACAGTAATTCTTTCTAATATTTTAATCATATTCTAACCAGGTTTGCATTTTAAGTTACTGTCTTTATTACTTTGAATATCCTTGTTCTAAGTCAGATTCAGAACACAAATTAACTGCTGAGGTTGCCTGGCTCTTGGATGTTAACATTGTTTGAAGTCAGTACCTCCAGGAATAAGCCTCATTCAATGCCGAATGAGTTGGTTACCTGCCTCTGCTCTTGCTTCCTCCTTCTTGGTTTTTTTGGTTGGTTGGTTGATTGGGTTTTTCATTTGTTTGGTTGGTTTTGGCGGGTTTTTTTGGCATTTATGTACCTAGCTAAAGTAAAATGAAAGGCCAACAAACCAAGTTTAGGTAAGATCTTTCCATGTCAGATACAAGAAAAGGAAACACAAAGGAAATTTGTATGGCTGTTACCAGACTTCAGACTGGGAACATCATTCCCAGATTCTCTACCCAGTTCTCCCTTCCGTGTTCACACAGATTTCAAAGTCTAAGAGAAGATTCATAAATTCTTACTGCAGTCCTGTCAAACAGTAAAATAAGCCTCTTGCAAAGATTTCTTAGCACAGTATTTCCCTGAGCTAGAAAAAACAACCAGACATTTTGGGCTTTGAGTTTCCTGTTAACAGTAGTAAAAGCCACAAAAAATATATTTTGCATTATAATTTGTTGTACACTAACTCAATTCCATGCTATTTAAATTCCAGTCACATTGTCCGTTGCTTGCTGGCACTTCCTTTATTTTCACATTTGCTTCAACTAGCAACATTGATTAATTTTTAAAGCCATTACACTTTGCTCATTTATCTTTGAGAAAAGTGACAAACATTTTCTGCAAAACTCATATTGATTGCTAGAGCAGGAAAGAACATAGGCTTTGGCACAAAACTTTTCACTTTAAGAGCAAAGTGGTCAACTTCAGCGATCACACAATTTCCTTTGTTTAATGAGCGTTATGATCTGTCCTGGTTAGAGGGCTGGAGCTCAGCGGTGTGGGTGTGACCACGTTGTTACTCTGTACCACACACAGCACCACCTGGGCGTGAGCCCTGCAGGAAAAGCCAGGCACCCTGACTGGAACTGGCCACTTTTGCCTCTCCTGCTCCGGCAGGAGGGTGACAGCAAAGGTCCTGCAGCCTCCATCCTGGGATACTTTTGTGGGAGATGGTGCCGAGGCGAGGCTGTGGCGCTGCAGGGGCGGTGATCAGGGGCAGCACGTCACCAGCATCCCAGAGGGACCGTTCTCCCCTGCCCTGGAGTACAGGAGCGCTGGAAGCGGCACCAAAGGCACCACACAGAACTGAGCTCGCAGAGCGGCGGTGCGACCCCTACTCAGATGACCCAGCTCCCAGAGGGGTTTGTCTATCACTGGTATCTATTATTCTGGGCTGGGAAGTGTTAGCCATGGGAGCTCCCCCACCATACTGCCTTAGTCTCCTGATTACCACGTGGGCAGTGTGCAGGAATGACCATCCTATCGCCTTGTCCAGGGAAACTTCATGGATGTGACTCGTGGGGAGTGCCGCCACCTTGTTCTTGCTCCTGGTGGTGAACACCCTTCTGTGGGTAAAACACCTTTTTGTACTGTACTCTGGATGCCTTGCTCTATTGTTTTGTGTTTTCAGTAAGCTGTTATCTCTACCAATAGTCCCTCTGTTTGTAGTCTCTCCTCTTCTGTCCCTCCTTTACTGGAAGGGGCTGGAGTGTGATTTGTTTGGAGTTTAATTTCCTGCTGGTGTTAAACCCAGCACATGCTCCAACAGCACAGTCAGGTACCAACATTTCACAGCATCTGTTAATCCTAAGCAAAGTCTTGATTTCTAAACAAAATAAAAGAACCACAGTAGGATTCAAAAAGATACCTGTCACAGAAATGGGAACTGGGATACAATTGTATTTTAAGGATTCTGTACAGAGTTACACAGAAAAAGATATTTTAGCTCTTTCAAAACAAAGAAAAAGTTATGAACTGCTTATTCTCAGTAACAAAACTAAAACCTTGGACTTGGAGTGGCATATGCTTGGATGAGCACACCACTACTACTATTTTACTGTAATACTGGGAATGCACATTGACCAGAACTACCACCTCCAGGACATACCAGCAGCACTGAAGGAAGTGTGTCATATTTTCAGTATTCTTAAATTATTTTCTCCAAGCAGAACGTGCCAATGAACAAAGCTCACATGCTTGGGACAAGTCTTGTTTTTGCCAGACTTCATGTGGAGTCTGGAAAACCACAGGGGACTCAATTCATCCCACTGTGACCATTACACATTCCATCGCCCAGAAGCACACATACCTGCATCTGTGAGGTAAGAGTCTCTTCCATCACTTCTTTCTGTTTTCAGGTAAGGAGCATAAGGAGGAAAAGATCATTTGATAAAGCAAATAACACGTGAAATTAAACAGAATCCACATTTCTTTTTTTCTTGCATCTATTGAACAGAAGAATGTTGGTATGAACAAACCAACCCAGCAGTTTTGTGAAGACACATCCTGTGTCGACTTTTCCTTGCATCACCAGCTCATGGCAGCTAGGCTGCAGACTCGTACTCTGCAGGCAGGGAGGCAGGGGATTCTCTCTGCTTACGTGTTTTTAGCTGCTTCTAGAGCTGGTTGGGAAGCAGAGATTTCCACAGACTGGACGTAGCTCTGGTACAAACAGCTGTCACCTGAGCAGGATGTCACCCTTCCTGGAGGGTTAGAGGCAGGTGCCCTGGTGCACACGTGAGAGCGGGCTAAGAGGACTCAACGTGGTGTCTTCAGTGCCACTGCCTTGATATTGCCTCCAGAACTGCAGGGCTTAGTGAAAAGCCCAACCAAATAGCAAATCCTGATCTCCATCAGAGAGTGCTCTGGTTCCAATTCTGTCTGTTCCCACTTACCCACTATACCATACTACGAGATACTGCAATTCCATATTCCACAAGGAATCAAAAGGAGCTGAATTTAGGGAGCTCTGAAGAACACACAATCAATTGGCCCATAGCACAGTAAATTATCAGATAGAAACAAACACTGTTGGACAGCTTAGAAAAACATGTTTTCTATTTATTTAAAAATAAGTTTGTCGTTACTACATTGCAGTGACAGTAATTCTTACACATACATTCTAGTTTGTATAAAAGGATTCAAAGTATTATGCATCAAAACTAACATAGAAAGTGTCCACATAACAGTAAAGAAATTTCCAATCCATATGTACAAAAAGAAAGGGCACTGTTATCCTGGTGAGATACTTCAGGTTATAACATGATACTCTAGATTTCTGGAAGGAAAAAAGCCTTGATAAAGCTAAAGAATTATAGTTTTCAAAACTGTTACTCATTACATACAACAGATTTGTGTTTTACATAATTCTGTACAAAATAAGTGTAATTTTTAATCTGAAAATCTGTCAGTTTTAAAATTAACCTTTCTAGGTAATTTACTTGGAGTTGAGCTCCATCCTATACATACTGAGTCATTATGACAGAATTTAATTCACGCATGATCATTATCCAGTTGTCCACCACACTTCTGCAGTTTTAGTATGGTCCAAAAATGTAACTTCTGTATGGTCTCAATGCATTAGCAAACCAACCCACGCAGCTGTAAGCACAAAACAGTACATGTACATCACACAGTACATGATAGGTACTTCTATTTCCTTCTACCCCTAATCTGTGTGACCTCATTCTTTGTTCTTTCAGTGTAGAAACTCATAGTATAGTACTACTTTCCCTCCCTAAAATGTATTGTTTGCATTATTTGAAGTGAATTTCCTGATGTATTTATCTGCATTAAAAAGGATCCAAATGACTACTTGTCTCTCTACGTACCTCCTAAAAGCTAAATTTATTCACCCTTATTTTATTGCAGCATATAAGGTTTCTCTCTGAAGTGCCTTGAGGCTGTTAGAACCTTGGGAAAGGAGCAGGGGGGAGGGGGAAGCAGCTAATCACCTTTTTCTGCAAATTAAGATGCCCTTTAATCTGGCTTCCTGGCATGTTTCCTCCTCTAACACACGGTAAAAATGACATGGTGAATTCCCAGATTAAAATCAGCAGAAACACAAGAGCACCTGGAGGTTAGCTCTGGTTTAAAAGCTACCTGCTGTTTTCCCCCAGACATCACAGAAAGTGAGCAAGCTGAATTTAGGATTCAAAAACAAGAAGCTACGTAAGCTGTCAATGCCAGATTTGTTATTTGAAACACATTGTAAAGCCTTGGCCAGTAATGAACTGTAATACACTTTCCTCTGCATATGGACAAACATGTATATACAGTAATTTACAGCAGAAAACTAACAGCCCTTTTATCAGTTGAATATCTAGGTCCCCTTGGAAACCAATCTGTTACAAGAACTTCAGGGATAAAAGAAAAGATATACTCATTTTACACAGTTCATTTGTCTTCATTTAGGTCGTAAACAGAAAATGAGCTTTTGCTGTTTCTAGGTGAGGTTTCAAAACCTCTATCTTCACTATCCCAGCATTGTAGCAGAATTATAATTAAGTATTTTAAAACGCTATTTTAAAAAAAAGGCAAAAAGAAAAACCTTTGACAATGTACTGTGGATAAAAAAAAAATATTTTAGAGTAAGGTAAGGACTCGGGACACAATGCAAATTTTGTGGTATGGCTATATTTTGATTGACCAGTGATGTTAAAATTACCTCAGCAAGATTCACATGCTACAAATAAAATGTGAATGGTGATGAAAGTGAGCTAAAAAACCTCTAATCTCCAATCTACTACATAAATACAGGGTGAAAGGGTCCCATCCAGTAAACCTGTTGCTTTTATAGAACCAGTCAACTATTTAACATCTGCCTAAATTTGAATTACAAGCTAAATCATTTACTTGTAGATCTCAATCCAACAAATGTGAGCAAAATACTTAAAAATGTATTGTAAAAATTGTAACAAGCTTGAAGTTACTGAATGGACAGACTATTTTTTGTGTTGCATGTAATGTACTCCTGTTTTTGGTAAGACAAAAGCCTCTGGCACAGAATTGGTACTTAAAAATATTTGTACAGCAATACAGTGAATAAGCTGTCTCTACACTACAATTTATTTTTTAATAGATATTAATATCTATGCGTGCTGCATCAGGGTCCTTTATCAATTAAGTTTTACAAATATTAAGCCATAGTAATATTTAACTCAACCAACTCAACCTTACAAGTCTAGCAACAAACTGATCACAGGTACAAACCGGACACTGTACAAATCAACATCTGTAAATCTTTATCACAGCATTCGAATCACTGGAGGAAGACATTTCTCTGTAAAGTTGTACCACTGGTCATTGCTGAGTGACAAAGAGCTCTAGTTCAATATTGACAATAATAATGAACACTACAGTGGTAAAATTTCAGTTCAATTCCCAGAGAACACACTAACAACAGAAACAAAGTGGCTAAGGAGTTGTTAAGTATGTAGGCACAGGTACAATGATTCCTGTTAAACATTTAGAGCACACTTATGACAGAAGCAGAAGTATTTCCTCATGGGTAGTTAAAGAACACACTGTTATCGAGATACCACTCAGCAGCAAATACCAGTTCTAATGTTTCCCAGTATAGCATAGAAATACCAGAACCGTATCCTCATATCCATGTCAAATATAAACTGATTTAATGAATAAATGAAGTTAATTGCTGCCAGATCATTTGCATGTATGCAACTATGAAGCTATGTTATTTACAATGCAAATGAAAAACAAGCACATGAGGTTTTGATACTCCATTTTCTGAACCAGTTGTTAGGTACTTGAGATGGCATTTTAAAACATGCATATAACTATTTATTTCAGAACACTGACCAATAGTTTATTGCTCACATTTAAAAACCTAAGACTCTGTAATCAAAAGCTCTTTTTCTGTACTGATACAGTATCTCACAACCACCTCAAATAATAAATTTTTCTCCAACCAAAATACAATCTGATGGTGACTAAAGTCTCATAAATAAAGTTTGTGACCTAGTCAAATTAAATTATAAAAAATATAACTTTTAAATAAATCTGGTATTAATGTCTAATACATTTCTAGCATTTTTTTTCTATAAAAAATTGACCCAAATTATCCACAGTTTATTTTTAAAGGAAAAACATTAATGTGTCTAATAAGAATCAAACACTTACTGGCTAAAGTCACCGATATTACTGGGTGGGAAGCAGTACCTATGTTCTGCAGATAAGGCCTTCTATCCTCATAAAATTAAGATGTACAATCTTCTACCTACTGTTAAGGGAATGCAGATTATTTCAGTCTCCAAAACTTACACACAAAGTATTTTCGATATATAAATATATACATAAACATGCCATATAAAACATTATTACAAACGGAGTAAATACAGAAGATGGATTTTAGATAGAATCTATTTTATATATTACAATGCAGATAACATCAGGAAATTACACATTTTCAAATGATTGCCTTCATCAGTGAGATTTGACAAAATTAACAAGTAGAATCAACCAATTTTGAATTGTGAAGCTGTATTGCAACTGTACAAACGTAGCTCGTTATCTTACCACATGTTTAGTGGCTCCATTTTAATCAGATGATAAAGAAACACTTGTTAGAAAAAATAAATATGCCAACAAATCAAATACAAACTAATCCCTGGCCCCCAAATTCAAATTCATAACAATTCAAAGAGGATCTGGAAAATATCTCAGCCATTTTTTGTAGCAAAATGAACAACCTAAAACTATGTATGGTGGGTACTAATCTGCTATCCACAGTAGCATATTTCTATTACTCTTGGTGGCAAATACTAATAGCCTTTGTTCAAACTTTTTGGCTTTCTTTTGTAAGAAAATAAAGAGTGAAGAATCAGGCCTCAAATACATATAAAGAATCTGTGCAAATTTAAGATCTTAATGCTGCATGTCCTCCCTTCCAGACATTGCAGATGATGTGTAAAAACAAAAAAAAAGTATAACCAGAAAATTTTGGTTACATTTTTGTACCATACCAGATCTCAGTAAATACCACTACTTATGTATTTTTTTTTCCTTGAAACTGGACAATACTTTTTTTTTAAGTGATAGAAAATGGTATTAAGGTTTGTTTGTAAAGGTATAAAATAACTAAATGTACCATAAACAAATAAATAACTGCTTTTCTTTTCCAGAGCAGTACATATAACAATACATTCCCCTAAGTCATATAGTTATCATTTACAATAGACAACTTAATTTTAGTAAGGATGCAAGAAATAATAGAATACAAGGCACAATCATTAAATGGAATTTTTCTTTAGGGTGTATATTGACATATGTCAGCGTGATATACCATAAAAAGTGCAGAAAAACACAATGTGCAATGAGACCACTGTATAAAACATGATTGCATAAAAAGTGATTTGGCCTTTTAACCCTAATAATTGAAAATAACCAATCTTCCCCTTAAAATTAAACTATAAAGTATGACATTTTAAAATTTTCAATTCTAGTGCTATCTAAAAAATCCTGAAAAAAATTCATACCTGGGTAATATTTTAGACATATGTGTTTATGTATATATTAATATATACACATACACTATTCTTTGTAGGTCATTTCAGCCTCCTAAGCACGTCTAAAGTTGTAGAAACAACAATCAATCTGGATCAGAAAGTAAACATCATAATTCCATACCTGTCCTGTAATTTCCTTGAATCCTTTAACCAATTATACATTTAGACTAAAACATCTCTGTCAAAGGACCCCACCAGTGCATTATTTTCTACCAGAAGTACCAAAAAGGATACATTTCAGAACAATGTTAACAACTTACTATTTAAAACAAGACATAGCTTTTATCACTGCAAATGGTATGCTGTACTGACACTCAAAAAGAAAAAAAGGTTTTCCACTGCACCGATTCTCAGTCTTTGGCACAATAAACAGAGATTTAGCGATTGATACAAGAATCAAGGTCTGAAAAATTAGACGTTAGTCAAACATTTTCCAATGTGGATATATATATTTGTGATTAAATTTTTGCTATGTTTGGCAGAACTTGGATAAACAATGGCCTGTGCTAGGCTTCTTTTGCAGCTGAATGTTCCATCACAACTGAAATTAAACACTTTCAGATTAGCAAAGTTTGGTATTGTATTACTTAATAGAAATGTGAGCGAATTTACTGCCACTTTTTGCCAAAGTCTGCCTTCCTAGGCGACTTGACTTTACAATTAAAGTGTACCTTGCTTGGTCAAAAATAGATTTCTGTTCTCAATTTGTGGCAATTAACAGTTCTATTACCTTTTCTCAACTGTGTAGAGATATTACATACTACTAGAGCAGAGTAGCTCTGAACTCTGTACGTCAGTCAGAAATTGCTTCAATTATTCTCAACTGTGAACAAAATGACTGCTGAAATGTATAACCTATTTGGAGGGCAATAAATAGCAAAAGTTTAAAATATATATTTCTTTCAAAGAATGTTCTTTCAGTTTATCATTTTGCTAAATTTTTCTCCCCAGATCAGAACATACTCTTCTAACCCATAATAGCAGCAGGGAAGCAGAAGTCTGTTCTGCTGTTCCTTAACTGTACCTGCTTCGTAGCATTCTGAAGTAAAACCCTTGGTTAAAATTACCAACCGATTAAATTAGCTTTTGCTTTTTCAGTCAACTTTCGGACTCTGCCTCTGCTTGAAGTTCCAAAAGTTAAGGAGGTGTCTTCAAACAATAGCTGCCTTTGCTCTTCCTCAGAGTCATCTTCATTGTAAAAGGCTGTCCTCCTACCCTGGTTTCTAGTTCTCATGTGAGGTTCAGAATCTTTAAGCTCTTCAGAACTCTCCTCCATAGGCTCATGTGTCTTTTTCCTTCTGCTTCTTGTTTGCATTTTAACATTTGCAGGAACTAAGAGGTCTGAGCCTGGCTGGCGGCTCTTTATCTTCCTTTTTGGCTTTCTACCCCCTCGGCCTTTTTTTTGTAACAAGTCTTCCTTCACATTATTTTCAGAAACAGAATTGCAGGCAGTAGAAACAGAGGCTTCCTCTGGTATATCCCTTGTGGTCTGGATCGTATTCTGCTCTGCAACCTTTTGCTGTTCAACAATTTGTAGCTTTTTTGGTTTCCTGCCTCTTTTCTTGTGCACCACCACTTCACAGCTACTGTTATTAGTCTCCACCTTGGGTTTCCGTCCAGGACCTCTCTTAACTGGAGGTTTCAGAGGCTGTGCTCCATGTCCATTTACCTGAATGCTTCCTGATGCCAAAGCATTATTCTTGCAATCTGCTGTAAAGAAATGGCACAGAAATGTACACGTCACATAACAGATTTACAGTTACATTAATTTTCACACTGTCTTAAATATCTGAATGGATTCATAGTGATTGCCAGTTTGTCAAAATATAAGAAACCCAAAGCTGAGCTCAGACAATTTCATTCCGGTATGGAATGAGGACTAACTTCTAGTTGTATTTAGCACATGGTAGCTGCATGGAAAAAAACCCCAGGAAACAAAAAAAGCCAGGAAAAATATAGGAGGAAAACAAAAGAAGGAAAAAAGGGAACAGCTGAATGGTTTTTCTCAGATGATACAACACCAGTGGACAAAACTCCTATTTTGTATCTGTAACAGCAAAAGGTTGCTCAAGAAGCGTTACTCCAAGGATTGGGAATGCCTCACAGTAAGTAATGTCTGGAGAAATAAAAAAATTCAACCTGAGGTAGCATCTTTTGTATCAAATTTGTACAGATTTCTTACACTTAACAGACAGCAGAATGTACTTGCTTGGAGACTTTTATAGGGCATGAGTTTTCATAATGTGAGGGGTATTCAGCTTCCTCAGAGGGACATGTCACAGGACCTCTCAGGAAGATGTTCTGACACCACAGCCCTTGCCTAAAATGTGGCCAAGAACAGGCTCATAGCCAGCATGACAGTTCCTGCAGCCCTTGCATGAAGCACCCATGCACAGCTTCTGCTGTGTCTGAATCAGCACCACCATGCACTAAAAGCACAGGCTCCCGTGTCCTACAAGTGGATGTGAGGAGACAGGACCCTACCAACAACATTCAGAAACCCCTGACCTGACCAAACATCCCATCCTATAGCAGCTGCATATTTAGCCATGCAATGTGGAAACGGCTGGGGCCTTGGTGAGAAAGCTTACGAGCAATGGACAGATGATTTAACTTATCAGACCATGAGCTACTTTTTCAGAAGTATGGATGAGCTAGAAAGAACTCCTTGGGGAGTGGACTACAAGGAGTAGATAGATTAATTAGATGGGACCCAATTTGGAGAGTACTGTGTCCTCATTTTCAGAGAAAAGATGTTTAGTGGATCAACCTGCTTCAAGCATTTTCCTAACAGTTCAAAGCACCTTCATAAACAGAAAAGCTTTCTGACTAGGAGATCTTATTTTGGCCTCTACAGAAGCTTTGAATTTTAAGGTATTCTGACATCCAAATACCAAACAAGCTCACTCAGGAGATTTTATGAACTAGGTCCAAGCAGGCCATTCAAATAAACTAAACAGAAGCAGTAAACACTGCATAGGTTTTTCTTGCTGTGCCTAAAAAATTAAAGAATTAATTTGCAGCTGGGGTCCTCTGATCCTTATGCTTGTTGCTGTGCAGAATGTCATCACACTCAGTGTTACTGACCCAAATATAACCCACAGAAGTCTTATGTGATTAAAACCACAGAATTTAAAGTGACCATGCAGAAGTCTGCTTTGGAATTTAGGAACTTTTAACATGACATCTGTAATAATTTAAATTAAAGTACAGATATGTTAACATCTCAAAATCATCTAGACACAACAGTTATCACACCATGGAAATGGTGTTAAAATGTAGTCAAAACTGTCCTAATTCATCAAGGAGGACACTAATGGTGACTGAGTTGTTCCATTAGATTTCCCTATTCTGCTAAATCATAATGCATTCTACTTTCCCTATCCCCAAATTACCACAGCTAAAGTACAACAAAGGCCATTCAAATCAATAACTTTGAGGGTGCAAGAAGTTCCAGAGCAATTTGTTACCTTGTGGATTAACAGTGGAAGATTTTACTTTGCGCTTGATTTGCTTCTCTTTCTCAGGATTTTCTTTTGTGGTATTATTCCTAGTGTTATGACTATAATCAGATGGGGTAGGATTTGATACAATAGTCTGGCTCTTGGAATGTTTGGTTGAATTCTCCAGTACTAGAAGGACAAAAAAAAAATAAATTATCAAGTCAAGTAGTTTATACTACATTCAACCTCGTTGGGCTAAAATGGAACTTGTGTTCTACTACTACAAACAATTTGAGCCAGTGATCCAAAAGGGAGAAAGTTTCCTAGATAAAACAACATAGCCTAACTTGTTCAGTTTTCCTCTCAAGAGTTTCAAAGGCCCATCAGCTTGAAAACAGAACCAGTCTTAACTGTGAGAAATATATTACATCTCCAAAGAACCAGTTTTATCTTTGAAAACATTCATGGCTTAATTGAAAAAAACCAAAACCAAAAACCTCCCAACTTGCCTGACTTTGCTGACCCTGCAGTAGTATTAGGCTTTGTAATTAAAGGCTTTATAGTTAAAGGCTTTGCTCCTGAAGAAGTCGATGGTTGCTCTGTAACAGCCACGTCTGTTGTCCCCCTGTTGCTTCGAGTCCGCACAAGGGAGGCGGCCTCCGCGGCTTTTCCGTTCATCTGAGGCGGAGCGTGTCTCGGTGCTGTCGAACGTGCAGGTGCAGAAGATGATGAAGTGGCAGAAGTTTCTGCCTTCAGCTGAGGTTTTATTAATCTCCTCTTCCTTTCAGGGCTGCAAAAGGAGTAACAATTTGTATCCTGGATGACCACCTTGTCATTTTACAGGAATAAATAAAATTAAATGCTAGTGTCTGAGATTGTGGGAGTAAAACAATCACCTCTGCATGAAGTATGTTAAAAATATGGCATTTACTGTGGAAATTCATGTAAGTTGTGAGCTTCTGGAAAGTGAATCTTTACAATAAATACTATAGTTATATGACAAAGCATGATGCCATCACTATCCTAACGATGCTGTTTTACTGTACACATTTAGCAGTTATTTGAATTTTAAGCACTTACACTAGGATAGCTCTAAGTAAAGTTTAAAACTCTTCCACATCATAGGGACTTGCATGTCAAAGCTACCATTCTGCAATATAGGGAATAGTAAAGGAAGTATTAAGAAAAAAACACACTAAGTTTTATTGTTTAGGTATGTCAAAATTTCACAGCATTTCATGAATAGTAGGAATTAATGTACCTGGATGCAACACTACTGGAAACTGAGCTGCTTCTACTTCTTTTTTTCCTTCGTTTCTTTATTGTATTTCTTTTATGAAAGCGTAGGGCAGATTTATAATCTGATAAAATAGAACTTATGTGTTCTTCAAAGAAAGCAGAAAGGCGCAAGCTCATGCTGTAGATCTAAAAAAGAAAGGCCAGTAAACAAGTTTTATAGCTCTCCAAAGCATCCTTTTACTTATTTATCACTGAACAATAGCTAGAAAAGTAAAAAGTGATCAATATAGAAATGTCTTAGGGAAATTTAAAATCTGCCTCAACAAATATATGCTAACCCATGTGTAGATTTGCTTTAACGATTTTCATGGTTTTGAAAAGTGTATCACAACTGTAGATGACACAGAAGAAGAAAAATTGGAAAAGCCAGTTTTTCAGTTGCCTTTCTAGAATGTATCCCTTTCTAGTTTCAACAGAAATCACAAAGAGAGATCCTTAATGTAATTTTACTGTATCATACCTAGGGTCAAGAAATCTTATTTTCTCCTCTATTAAGTTGCATCCTTATACCCTATATTTGAACATCAGTCTATTCCTTTTATAGATGAATAGATACTACAAGTAACTTGACTGCAACAGGTACAATAAATGTATTGGAATTACATGGGTGCACTTTTTTTTCCCATCTCTAGACCTGGACGATTTACAGAGACTCCCAAATTCAGTTTAGATCACAAGTAATTATTTGAGCACAGTTGCTATTAATTCTGGAAACAGAAAAAACAGCAAAGTGACCTGTCTAGGTATTTTGAGGAGACACAGCACCCTCTATGAAACACAAAGACAATATTGAACCAGTTCCTACTTGATGACACACCAAACCATCTGAGCGCCAGACTCGACAGGTTTGACAAATTCTGCACGTTACTGGAAATAGCATGCAAAGGAATGTGTGTCTGATGTGCCAAGCTAAAAAAAAAAAGCTGATGACTTTAGGTTTACTGTTTAAGAAAGCATCAGTGACATCAGCTTACTGTTCAAATAAGCATCAGTGACATAAAGTAAGATACAAAAATGTATGTGCATGACATAGAAAAAGCATCACATTTGACTACATGCTGCATGCACTGAAAGCACATAGGTTCTAGAATATTAGAACTCTTGACATAAGAACTTTCTGCTACTTAGTAAAACAAAAAAAGACAAATTTATTACTGTAACAGTCTGTTTGGAAGAAACACGAAAGAAATGAAAATGTCAAAAGAATCTATGAAACCACACAAAGCTAAAGATAACATCAGGTATTATGAGGTCAAGGAGAGAAAGAAAAACCACAAAAGAATCAAGACCTGCCCCAAAAGTCCTGCCCTTTGCTGCAACTGAAAGAGTAATTCTTTTATGGGGTATGGCAGCCTCAAAAGTGAGTGTGCCTGTCTGCTACTGACTGGAGAGCAATCACTGATCCTGCTAGTCACCTACTAAGAAGTTTGTGCCCAAGTCTTAAAACAATGAAGTCCTAATGATTAACTTGCTATTTAGAACAACCAAACATAAAAGCTGTTAATAATTCTGGTCTTATAACTTTACACATATTAGTAGAAGAAAAGCTACCCAGAAACCTTGAACCTGTGTAAGTATGCATCTATAATTTAACTGCTATCAGATACTGCACCTACTACTAGCAAGACATCTCAGTACAAATAGCTTTGTAAGCTGATACTTTATGTAAACTGTGCTGTTTCTGGGAAATCCTAAGAACTTCATTACAATCCTACTGCATACTGGTGAAGAGCACAGAATTTCAACATCCTCTGCTGTCTATACCTGGATATATCAGTTTGGGACAGCCTTCAAAGTGGAGGGTCCTTGTGTGTTTGTTTTGAAAATCTGGTTTCTTTCCCCAAAATATCAGTTAAATTTCACTATTGTACTCATAATCCTACTTCTACAGAACTTTGCTTCCATGTGGGTTTCCCTTTAGACCCACTTTCTAATATTTACTTTCAAAACACACATACAGAACATCAGAACTTTTGATATTAAAAGAGCACACTTTCCCTTCCCTTCAAATACAAGGCTGTAATAGTTTCTCAGAAATATTTATATTTTAAGATCAGAAATAATTAAACATGTTTTTTAAAAGCTATCAAATTACACCATTTCTCTGCTTTTTCAGTCCTATATTTTTGAGATAGAGGTGTTCTTTCAAACAGCAACAATGGAAAACAGTAAAATCTTACCCTTGATCTTTTGCTTGGTGTATAGGCCTTGGAATTACTGAAAATAAGTCTGACATCTTTACATAACTCCATTGGTGACTCATAGTTGCCAGCTTCCAGTGTTTCTCTAACAGTAGCAAAGTCCATAGGAGTGTCAATAATATCTCTATAATCCTGTTTAGAAATAGCAAAGGTATAATTTTCATTAGGAGAGTTTGATAAATCTGTTTAACCAAAATGTCTTTAAATAGGTATAGAAGACTGCTGAAGACATTTTGCACCCTTCCGCTAACATAAAACATAGCTTCTTGCAGATATACTCAGCAGGGTCAAGGTTAGAAGTTAACTGATAGACTATCAATTTATTTTATAAACTGATTTACTGAAATGCAGAGCTCAGAATTTTGTGTCCTAGGGGTTGCATTACTGACACACTGACATGAAGATAACAGTGATATGAAGGTGTGACTACGAGCCTTCTGGGTGGCTTAGCAGCTCAAACTTAGGACAAAGACTAATACTGTTCTTACATATTAGCTGTAAATATGGAGTTTGAATACTTGAACCTGATCAGAGGCTTATCACATCCTTTCCAAAACCTGAACAGTTTCCCAAATGGAGACACGACAACTGACAAAAGTAATGAATTATTAAAAACTCCACAGGCTTAGGTAGGACGCAATTCAAGCCAATGAAAGAACAATTTTTTTCCAGGCTATGGAAGAAACAAAGACATGGCCATACAAGGAAAAGCTTAAATATAAGATTTAACAAAAAAAGTTTAAGTTAATCCATCAGAGCAAATAGAACCTGCAGGAGTGCCTCTGCATGTTAAACAGGCTTGGGACACCAGGGAGCAGTGTGCTTCATGCCTAAGCCTAGTAGAGTGCTCTCCATCAGCTCATTTGAGGATCTCAAACACACAGGGCCACTTGTAGTTGGCCACAGAATAACGTTTAGGTTACTTCAAAAATAATGGTACCCAGTGGCTGCAGAAGTGTCAAGACAGATCTACTAGTGACTTCTGAAAGAGAAGCATTTCTTTTCTCTAATTGAGACAATTATTTCCCCCAAATTAATCACCCTGAAGTGATAATTTACAGAACTCTAAGATATGCTAGAAGGAAAGCGAACAAAATCTTTGCTTTGTTACTTGAAGTTTTCATATAATCTTACTTTTAGTTCTTATATTCTGAAATTAAGCCAATGATCCTTGACAACCCATCACAAGCAACAAGCAAATACATGCATATCATATATATGACTATTTTTCAGTCTGAAAAGGAAAACCATCTTAATTGCAAAAGCTGTAATTTACTTAATAACATAAGCATCCCTGAATATAAAATATTTTCCAACAAAAGTATCTGAGAGAGCAGAAAAGTATTATTTATTTTGAAATTAGTTGAAAAAAACAGTAAACATTATTAAACAAGTGACAAGGAAGTGCTGAAAAAATTTTTGTTACTACAGCTGCCTGAAGTTTCAATTGAAAGAACTGAAAAACCAGTCAAAGTTAAAATAAAACCAAACCAACCCACCAGTTAACAACTGGATTATAAGCAGTCATCTTGTTGTAGAATACTCACTGGATACTCAAGAAGATCCACTGGTTGTCGAAATGGTTCGGAGTCTTCACACTGAAAGATGAGATTCAGCAGCTCCTGGCA
Source organism: Bombycilla garrulus (assembly GCA_013400315.1). Lineage (NCBI taxonomy): Eukaryota > Metazoa > Chordata > Aves > Passeriformes > Bombycillidae > Bombycilla > Bombycilla garrulus. Next base: position 124,830 of record VXBU01012043.1, on the reverse strand, counting down.
TTGCTTCTTCCATGACTGAATGTCGTACGACTGCGCCCTGTTACGCAGCCGCCGCTTTGGCTGATGATCCTGAAATGACAATATTGCCCAGTATATATTCAATAAACTAGCTGCTTCTACAAAATCTGATGGAAAAGTTACCCCACAGGACAGAAATGAGTTCACAACATGCAGCAGCACAGACAGAAATACTTTTACATTGAACAGCTCAGGAGAACAACACATCACTAAGTTCAAAACTTCCAAAAAGCTGACATTAAACAATACTAGAACTATTACATTCCATTGTCTACAAATACATTTTAGTAATTGTAGCACTAAAAATATAAATTAAAAAAATTTAAAAACATTTACCTTTCTTTTTCTAGTGGAAGTCCCCGGCACATTTGTGTCTTTCTCTTCTTCCTTTGAGCAAGATAATGAGTCGCATAAAAAGGTTAAAAAATATAAGCATATATGAGTAGGCAAGTTCTTTTATACTTTTAACTTATAATTTGAGTCTTTACAGTTCTACCCCCACCCCTCTGAGAAGCATTTCATGTGACTGTCAATTTTAAGAACTTCTCAGAAGGCTAAGCAGTATCCTCCAGCAAACTATTAAAGCTCCTTGCACTAAAGGAAGAGAGGAGGCTGGACTTTCACCCAGTTTCCCAGCTGATGAGAAGAAACATTTTACTGACAGAAAAGTACACTCCACTTCCCTGCAGTGACTGAAACCAGCACTTTGCACTTCCACAGGACAGACAGCAGTCTTGTTTCTCCAGTGTATCAGTGCCAATGTCCAAGACACAACCACTTACCTCATCAGAGTCAGACAACACTTTCTTTTTCATTGCGTTGTACAATGGAATTATGTCATAGCAGCTCTGGTCTCTGTAAAAAGAAACACAACATTTATTTTCTATCATCACCTGTAGAATCAACTGTAATTTGCCTAGGAAAAGGAAAATATTTACAAAGGCATTCCCAAATAAAATGAGAATGTGTTTAGTGCTATATGGATACTAAGAGAACTGAATTAAGTCAAGCTAACCATCTGCTCAAAAACTTGTAAAATACAGATCTTTTAACAGTGTGAACATTTTCAAATTAAAAAGCAGAATCCTTTACGATGCATTTGTCAGCATTAGAAAAATCGAATCCTATACTATATAAATGTTTGAGGCCCATCTAGCTTTGTAAGGAGCATTATAGCAAAATTTATTGTACCAAAGTGCTATTTAAATTAGCACCCGCAATGAATGACATTTGAAATGCAAGTGTGTAAGGACTAACACTGTTATTGCATAAACCTGCATAATTTAATCAGCGAAACAGACTGATTTTCAATTCTTGATTAACATAAAACTCCTCTAATAAGGGGCGCTCCAAGGTGTTCCACTGTGTAGCAATACAAACCACTGGGGAGAAAAGTGGTTTGTAACACTTGCACCACTTGTAATTGTAAACACTCAGCAGCTCCACACTGGAATCAGAATCCCTAACACGGGCTACTGCCATTACCATTATAGAACAGTTGTGAGAGAAGGTGAAAAAAGCAACTAACTGCAATACTCAGCCCCCATTTTCAGCTCTTGAAGGTACTTGGGTAACTTAAGAAACTAAGACAGATCCTCAGAGGCATCTAGATATTTTATTCTCATTAGAACCATGGGCTTTGCTTTCCATTGTTTAGGCCTTCTACCTTACGACCATAAAAATAAAGTCTGGACTTTACATTAATTGCTAGTTCACTTAAATTAGTATATTAATAGACTCAAGCTATAGGCCATTATTAAATAAAAATATCCAAGAATATCCACTAATTTAGCTAAGCCAATTAAAAACATACACTTTGAAAAACCCCGAGCTGCTTAATTAATCAGAAAAAAACATGTAGGACAAATATGTTAAAGAACAGAATTAGTAACAGAAAAGCCCTTTAGACATATATCTGTTCCTAATGGTGTATATTTCACAAAAACTTTTAACATCTGAAGCAGTTAAGTGTTTTACATTCTCCAGCAAATATCAGAAATCACAGGCACTGAAAAAATTGAGGATTTATTTACATGGAGTCGAAGTCCTAGATTTCCAAATACTAAATAGTGTTTTAATGTTTTTTAAGAACACACAAAATAGAACTAGATTCAGTTTAACACTGACAAACTCACAAACTCAATCACTAAAAATGTCACAATTTTTGTTAAACTAATGAAGTGTCTTGCTATGTCTACAAGGTGGAAACAGCAGCGCCCATTGTGTACAGGCAAACCAAGGCAGTGGGCAGAGTAAGTTCTTACAGACTTCAGGTCTGTAGATATGTCAACTGACTGAAAAATCTTCAGTATTTGCAATGAGTTTGTCTATAGATGGTAACAGAATGTTTGAAAGACAGCTACAACTTCAGTAGACTATGAAGTCTTTAATTTTTACTCTGCATACATATAAAACAACATTTTCAAACTTATTATAAATTGTAATCCAGATTTTAGAATTATGTTAACATAGCCAGCATTCAAACTCAGAAATAGAACTCCTAACTTACCAATGAATCTATCTGTAACTCCATGAAGTACCCAAACACATTTTTATCATTTAGGAGTAGGTCTTTCAAAATAAAATGACATGCCAATCTATGCCACTCAATGTATTACAGAACTTGTTTTGCAAGCCAAACTTACGAATTCTTTGTCAACGTAAGCTCAATTCTTTTCTGCCCCAACAGCAGACAACAGGTTTATTTAAAGTGCAGAACTATCTTACTTTAAAATTCAGATCTAAAAAGGCTCTTACCTTGGTAAGAGATAGGAATAACAACAGACCTACTAAGCAACTCACTTTATGAAGTGTAGCAGAATATCTGTGACAAACTTGGCAGCTTTGACAATAGGACTTCCGGGTTCATTAAACGTGCGAGTATTGTGCTCGATGTACCGCACTTCCCACATTAAGGAAGAAAGACGCCTGTATCAAAACAGTTGGCAGAAAAGGAAAAAGAAATAAGGACAATTTCTAGCAATGTATATGAATGGGGGGAAAAATGTTACATCCTTCTTCTCATACACTGTTGTTTTGCATTATATCAGAAAATGTGAACATTGGATATGCTGCCCTAAGTGACCAGCAGCTGCTTCTGGCTTCCCGTTCTCATGTTCTGTTCTGTAGTAATCTGCACAAATGGCTTTAAGAACATACAGCTGACACCCCTCAGGAAAACTCAGCTGTGACACTCCAGCTTTTTTTATTCCTTCATGATATATATAACCCATCCTATATTGCCTTTGAACTCAGTCAAGGATTAACAGAATAGTAATAGAAATGTATTAGAGTACACCTTTTTCTGACACATAGACAACAATCAGATATCCCTTGATTTAATAACCTAACTATAGAATAGCAACATTATAAAAAGTTATTTACAAAAGCAGAAAAACTGAAAAAATAGATCCAAATCTAAAAAAGATAAAAAAGACAGTAAAGACTCTGACAGCATAAAAGTTACAGTTTTAAGGTAAGCCTCATAAAAAACTACCAAAATCAGAAGTGATCTAATGATCTGAACAATCTACTAAATGTAAAAAAAAAAAAAAAAAAAAATTACCGGAAAGCAGAAAAGCTCAACACAGTGTGGCTGCTTATTACCTAACTAGGCCTTGGCAATATTACAAACTAAAAACACCCAATTTATTGAAGATGTGTTGATTACTAAAAATAACTCCTTACTTTTTTGACAAGAGAAACAAAATCCAGCAAAAGTTCTCTCCATCTGACAGGAAAGCATTGCATTACAGAAGAGAAAGCTGGATTACCTCATGACACAATAAACACAGAATTCAATTTTGCAATAGAATGATATAAACCAGAGGTGCTTCTTTGAAAATGAAAGAGCAAATTTAGTTTAGAATGCAATCTCCATTAAGCATGTATAAAGCACTAAAGCATGTATTGAGAAAGCATTAAAAATGAACTTTGAAATTTGCCCAAAACAAAATCCTATCCATGTTTATTCAAAAAAACCCAACCCACTGTTTTTAAAGTGAGAAACAGAACAAGAACTCAAGGAAACTGATGTAATATAAAGAATTATATTCCTATATAGATATTTACAAAAGAAAAAAAAAGAAAAAAATACCTATAGCAATTGCAATCACAGTTTAGGAAAAGATCAAAACAGTATCAAAAAGTATAAGCTTATTTTTGTTGCTGTACAACAACTCAAAAGCTACACAAATAAATTAAGAAGTCAGAATCAGCATAGTTGCCTAAGTGATGCAAGAATATTTTTAAAGCATATTAGGACAAAAAAACACTGAGATTTTAAGAGTTTCTCTTATTAAAATTATTTTTAAAGTACTTTAAAAATTATCTAGTGGAAACTTAATCCCTTGGACCAAAAGTCACTCTACAAACCCTGCAATTTGAATCTCACATGGAACAAGTCATTTGCATAATCAGGAATTTGAATGCCATGTATTTCTAAAGTACATTTTGGAGATGTTCAATCCTTTGAGTTTTAGAAAATGGAAACCTAGACCAAGGATAGAAGACGAAAGAAAGTAAAAACCTACACCCATGCCCACCTCCTAGTTCAGTATGACAAGACAAAGAGCTACCAAAAATACAGCTGCTGGTAGATCACAGCAAAACTGAGACTTGGGTCTAACCTGTAAAATCTGCTTTCCAGTCTTTGCTTAATGGTACTGAGGTCTGTGGGATATGCCACAACAGTGCAATACATTGGGTAAGCTTGAAGATCCACTGGTGCCACAAATGCAGAAGCAATATCTAGATGAAAGAAACAAACAAAAAGATGAAAAAAAAAAAAAGAACCACAAAACCCCGTGTTACATACCACAAAGTCCCATGGCAGTTTTGAGATTCACCCCCCTGCAACACAAGCCATTTCTTCATGTTTGAAATGCACAGTGGTTTCCCAAAAATAACTGTAACTACTCTAGATACTCTAAATTGTTTCTGATACTCTATTTGGAGTGCTTGCTGAGGTGTGTGCTGTACATCCCATTGCTGCAGTGACTGGGTGCCCATTCTATTATGCATGAAGCACCACACTCCTCAAAGGCAAAGCAAGTGCACATTTGAAATATACACATTTGAAAAGTATAAAAATTATACACAGATCAAGGCATGCAATTCAGTACTGTTATTTACAGCATAGGCTCATTTCATTTCACTTTATATTGCCACTCTCATCACTTCAAACAAAGCAATACATTAAATTCCTGCCATAAAAGTTACAGTGCTATTTCAGCAAGACGTGGTGGGTAAAATCCACGCTCAAAGTAAAACAGAAACGCTCTCTCCTGTTCCTACCTAAAAGCAAAGAAGCCTTCCAAAACCAATCCAAAATAGTGCTAGAGGACTACTAAGCAATCTTAGCAGTCCTTAAGTCTGAGCACCTAAACAACCTTGCTTTTTCCCTCCTGTACTTAGAATCATCATGAGGGCTTAGATGATTCTAACATCTTCTGTCTCAAGGAAAAATACTGCAATACAAAACCATAAAATCACCTTTAGAAGTCTGAAAAGTCTCTAAAATCAGAAAATATGCTGCTGCTAAAAAGACTGCTGTACTTGTAGAAGCTGTTTACTTACTGTTTTCAATGTTCTAGCAACTGCTACTTTTTACCAATATGCACCATACCTGCAGTAGCCAAATCCCAAACTAAGTGGTCTGCCATAGACCAAAATGCTAAATGTTAAGACCATTACTCCTAGATAGCACAGCAAAAACAGCTCAAATTCCATTTCTTCACTTTTTTTTTTTTAACATGAATCTCTAATTCGTTCTACTACACTGTACAGATAACTCCGTTGTTTAGGAAGCAAAGGGAGGCTTCTTAAGCAGTATGTCATCAAAGCAACCATATGGGATAGACAGGTAATCACAATTATTTCAAGAGAAAAGAGGTTTTTGGCTTTTTTGAAACATTAAACTTACCTAGCATTAAGTGCTTCAAAAATCAGTTAAACAAAGTATCTGTAACTTTTATATTTAGTGCATGACCACTGTTAGCCCAAAACCTGAGACTGCTGGTTGAACACCTTTTGAGCCCCATAAAGACATATAGAAGACTTATAATTCAGCCAGTATTTACTGAAGGACCTCCATCCAGACATCCACCTTTGATCAGGTAAATTTTGCAGCAATGCATTAAACATTTTAACAATTACTTCTTCAGAAGCTGCCTGTAAAGAATCATTGCTCCACAACCAAACAGCAAGCTGCTTTCCTAAGGTAATCACTTACTCTTCCCTCAACATTTCACGTAATTAAGGAAATGCAGGGAAGAAATCAGGAATTAGAAAAGGCTAATAGAAGGAAAATCCACACATAGATATTCATTAGCTAAGTAAATCTATGCTTTTTTTTTTCTTCGCTCTGTCCATAATTTAGTTAATATTCACTTAATCATAAAGATTTTATTTTTTGCCCCAACATGAGATTCTAATAGCTAAAGTTAAAAAATCAAGTACTTGCTTTTAACATATAAAACCCAAACCCCTAGCATATGCCAAATTATCTACTAAAAAGCAACAGTTACCTTGAGAAACAGAAAACAATTTAGGTGTCATAAGTACTCACTATAAAAAAAAACAACTTTAAAACTATTTAACAAGAAAGTTTTGTTCCAGTTAATCGGAGGTTAAATGTGTATTTTAATCACATTCATTCTGGTAATTTCAGAAGTGCACATGGATCATAGCCTGAAAAATATAAACCAGAAACATTTCCCATATTATGCAGAATTTACCTAGAGTCATAAGTTGGTTTATCCCTGCAATAATCCTGTCACACTCCTCATCTCGGGTCCTGGAACCCCACTCTCCATCCAAAGGTTTGTAGAGCAGTGTTCTACGTTCATCATCAGTTAAAGGAACACTAGTTCCCAGCTCTTCTGGAAACACAGCTGGAATATAATATAGAAATTAAATAAGACAAATGTCTGAATCTTGTGCAATAGATACACCTGTAAATCAAAGATACCAAGAAATAATTTTTACAAATGCATAGTTCTTGATTTGCTGACAATATTATCAAATGTTTCATGGAAAACACATGGAAAAATGCTGATTCTACTTAGCTTTTTAACACAAGTTCTATGAAATCTTAGAAAAACCCAACCAAAACACTGTGGAAGAAGAAATACTACGTTGCTGTCTGTGAACACGTGAACAGTGCCCATGCTATGCTGTCCACTCTGCAGAATGTGTATCTGCTACATGTGCTGGGCCACAGCGGGAGAAAAATCCTGCACAAGTTGTATCTGCAATGCACTGAATGTCTGCAGGAATGCTGACAAAACTCAGAACAGCCAGTTTCCTCAAGCTGACCTAGGGCATGGGTTTATCTTCCTAATTGTACAAAGGGTTACGCTTAACTGTACATTATATATAGCAATTTTCATATTATTTCTATTTTCAACATTACTGAGTTTATCTAGCATGGCTGTTTTTTCACACTTCTTTTGTCTTGCTTCACTTTTAGTTTAGTCATTGATTTAAAGATATTCTTTAAATGCAACTAGTTTGTGGACCTTATTCCCACTCTCTCCAAAAAACAGGATTATTTATATAAAACCATATAACATCTTTTTCTTCTTAAAATACACTTGTAAAGCAAATATTTTATTAAGGTAACATACCATTACTTGGTATCAGCTCCATGTCCCAAGGGCTCATCTTCTCAGTATCACCATTGTCCCAGCTTAAAAATAATCACATTTAAATTATCTACTAATATTTCTTCAACAATGTAATTATTTAATGTTTGTAACAAAACTTTAATTCATACACCACAGAATATTATTATAAGCTGGTACAGCAAGATGCATGACTGAATTTAATGAAAGTAAGTTTCCCAGTCAGTACTTAAAATGCAGTAACTAATTAACATAAAAAAGATTGAATATTTGCTATTGAAAAATTGAAAATTTGCTAACCAGACATTGTAGCACTGAAATAAGCTATCAGGATAATCAGGCTGAAGAGGTTCCTGGCTTTCAATTGTTCCAAACCACCAAGCATCATCTATCACTGACCTGAAACGATCACCTAGGTAAGAACACAAAATAATTTCATCAATATAAGGCATGTTACCCTCCCAGAAAAGCAGATTTAGATATATCTAGCTTGATCTTGAATACAGAAACCCTCTTGAACATTTACAGCCTCAGCAGGGAAGCATGAGTCAATGGTCAGTTAAAAACCAACAAAACTATTAAATTATTTCTGATTTTTTTGACCAAATGAAAGTTAATATGGCATTTTAGTAAAATAACCATTTGCAAATCTACCTACATATTCTTTACTTATGAATTTATTTCTTAATTTCATATACAGGTAAGACATTTCAATGCTTTAAGACTCCTTTAAGACTCAAATCTACTTGCATTAAATACTACATGCTGCCTTAAAATAACAGAGCACTATGACACTTCTGTATGGGGAATATTTTACAAGCTGCTGAGCTCATCCTCCTTAGTTTCTGAAGTGCTTTTTCAGCAATGCAAATGTAACTCAAGAGGTTCATTCTCTTTACTATGCAGGCAATCTGACTGATAATAGAATAAAATTTATTAAAGCTTGCTCAAAAGGTTAGCAAAGTAATTTACTATGACTTTCAATGGCTTCACTACCACAAAGCATTCCCGCAGCTGAGAAAAAAAGGTCAGAAGCATTATTAAAAAAAATTACACATGAGAATGCATGTATTACACACCATCATAAATGCTAACATTTTCTACAACACATGCCACAAAATTAAGGAACAATTTTAGCATGGTATTCTGTTCAAGACAAGAAAAAAATGTAATTTAAGCCTGAGATTCCAAGAATTACACATTTTTATGTTCATGGGATTCAAATATATACACACTCTCAACTGCTGCAATATTTGCTCAATTTCAATACATCCACCCTCTGCCCAAAATCTTGCTGAAGTCGTCCGAAATAATAGGAAGCAAGTATTTTCTAAAAAATGGTCTGCTTTCTTTACTGCATTTTTTTACTTTAAATTTAACAGATTCCAAGTAATTCAGGACAATTATAAAGCTTCTATTAATAATCCTAATTGTGCTGAATAGAACCAAGTAAACCAGAAATATCTGAAATGCAAGATGAAAAATGTAAATAAGGGCTGATGCTTTATTTTAAAAGAATAATTTATTTTCTGAAGAGCTATAAAATTACAGGTTTCCAATATGGCCTTCCCTAGTGATCAGTTTTACAAGGAAGCATGCGTAGATACAACTAGGAGTGACTTCACTGAGCTGAGCATTAAGCAGATCAAAATCACTTAAAGGGGCATATACTGACAGCTGCTTCTAAGTTGTCAAGAGCCACAGCATTCCTCCAGACAGAATGCTAGAGCAGAAAACAACATGAGTGAAAGAACCATCTCCTGAATCACTGCTTTCCCCATGTTCTCTCTGTGACTTCATCTAAGCAGAGAGCAGTCCCAAATCTCTCAGATGGCGGCTGCAGTGCAATTTCCCAGAACTGAGTATCCCTGCACAATGCTTGCCTGAAGACAGCAAAAAACACTGTGGAACTCACAGTGGCTGCTATGTAAGAGCCAGGTATGCACAGTGAGATAAAGAATAAGGAATAGTTCTTCAAATTAACTAACTAGACAATGAGGAATGCCTAACATTTACTGTGCTTACAAAATGCAGACTAAGTTTGCAATAAATAGGGCCAAAACTTGCAAACAAGGTGAGAGATGCAATTGCAGGAATACCACTGGAATAGCTTTTAGCCCAAGTATTAAACTTTAAGATAAACTATATTAAGATATGCAATAAGTAGAATCTGAATGCAAATAAGAACCTGTAATTTAAAATTTTATATTTGTTCCTCCTAAAAGAATTTATACATCAATATAAATTTAATATTAAAAATATAATAGATAAACAAATATTCTTCCGTAAAACAAACAAAGCCCAAACAACAACAAAAATTTATATTATCTGCATTGGAAGCTTGATAAAAGGTTCTGGTACTTTCAATACTTTCCGTGTAGCTTCAATTTATTCCAGACTGCAAATTTCTTGAAATACAGTACTAGCTCAGGAAGCCTGGCTAGGCTGTTCACAAACTATGGCAATCATTGTTCTGCTGCTGCCATGATTTTTTGCAAAAACACAGCACGGCAAAGGAGGACAAGACCACAGATCCAAAACAGTGAAGAAAGAGCAAAGCTTAGTGACCTATTAGTAGATCTTCATCAACGTTGTTACTTTTAAGATCTTTAAACTCAAATGATCTCTGAAGAAGAAATCAAGGTTTACAGTTCTAGTTCGATCAGAAGTCCAGCGTCTTTACCAAATTCCCTATAGAACCGAAGATGAGCTGTCCTTTCAAACAACATAGTGTGAAGTATGAGATGATATGGAACTTATTCCTGTGGTGCCATGTAACTTATATGTCTACTGCTAAGACACACAACCTAAGGATACCAAAGCACAGGAGATTAATTCATTCCATTGCTGAAAGGTGATCTTTATCATCCTATGGAAAAGATGACTAGGAAATAGATCTGACTAGAGGACCTAACAGTCATGGGCATTGCTCCAGTATCCAGTACTCTGAAATAACTGGGCACAGGCAAAGTAAGAAGAATCCAAGTCATTCCCTTGTTACTTGGCAGTGAATTAAAACTATATAGGCTTCAATGAAGCTACACTACAGGGTTCAGAACAGCATTGAAAAAATAAAAGGAGATGGAAAGGGCATTCTTGTCGTACAATCTAGACATTAATTAGCTATTTTTGAAAAAGTGTTTTCATGTTTTCAGCAGAAATGTCAGAAATTGGAAAAAAAAAATCCTAGTAGCAATGCAGCTGCAGGAGGGCCTCCAATTAGAAAAAAAAAAAGATATAAACAACATATAGACTACAAAAAGTTATCAGCTAGCAATAATCATAACACCATATTTCTAAAACCTATCCCTAACTAGTCTCTCCTCAAATATACAACTGAAATTTTCTCTGCACTTTCTTTTATTTTGTTCGCCACCACTTTGGTCAAGGACTAAGTAGAACTCACCAGCTAACTATGGACAGAGCTTACTCTCTGACTTCAGCACAGTATTAGGATTTCTTTACCATAAGCTACTTTTAAGGAAGTCATCACGAAATAGGTAGACATTTAGAAAAACAAACAAAATCAAAGCTCACAGCTTTCCCCACAACTCACCTATATTCCACCGCCTATGCTTTGCATCATCAAATTGTTGCCTCAAAACTAGGAAATCTATGACATCTGGCATATCATGGTACCTAATCACAACAGAACACAGAACTATTAAGCGATAAAGCAGCAAAAGCATAACATAAAACACTTAGAAAAAAAAATTAACACTTCAAATTCAACACTTGAAAAGCACAAGATCAATATAGATGTCATCATTTCACTTTCAATCTCAACACCCTCCTGGCCATCCCCATCCAAGAAAACCCCCAATTTGCATAAAATATTGCTTTCCTTACTTCATGGTGAAGGCTCCTCCAGTCAGTTTACCCGTATCAGGGTCAAGAAAAGCTAGTTTAAGACAGCAGAGAGTAGGCAATCCCACTTCATACTTAATCCCAACTATTTTCATCAGCTCTTGCTCCTAGAAAAAAACAAAATAGTATATACCACCACTGAAGCTCACTGAAACAGCTTTCTGAAATATGAAAACATGGGTATATTGAATGTACTAAATTCCTGCCAGATCACATCAAAATAAAGAATCTGAAATTTAGTCTTCCAAAATGAGCTATTATTTCATGATGCAATATGCTTGAAAAATAATCTGCTATGAAATATAACCATCTCATCTGCTCAAGCTGGTACAAAAACAGTACAGTTTAAGGTCTGATTTCATTTGTCTATTAAGTTAATTTTTTCCCCTTATCTTACAGCATTAAGAGCACAAGATTTATTTGTATCAGGGACTTTCTTCCAGTTAGTTTCTGAGGTTTTTTTTAATATTAAGGTATTAACAAAAAGGAAGTCATACCCGCAATTCCATTTTATGCCACGGTTGTTTCTTGGGATTAATATTATATATTTTGTTCTTCTTGGCCATTACAACGTATGCTTCATGACCTTGTCGGAAATAGTAAACCTAGAAGTGAAATGTGACAGTTAACTTACAAAGACTCTGAGGAGCTGAAAGGATAACAAGTCACTGCCATACATACAATGTGTGTACTTTCCATTTCATCAACTTTTCAGTCTGTTTTCCTGCCAAAGTCATGGGCTCTCAAAAAATTAAATGGAATAAAATTTAAAAAGCTATTATAGAAACAGTTACAAAAAAAGCAGGAAAGACTTAGAACATTACTTTCTGTATGAACAAAATACCCTAAATTATACATCAGTGAGACCAACAAAATCCATAACAAAACCATCCATTTATCATTGCACACAGAGCAATTCAATGATAGCAACAATAATTCCACTAATTCACCTGGTTATACATCACTGCAGGACAGCCCTAAGTTATCAATCAAGTATCACTAAATTCACTATTTAGCTTATCTTTTTTGAACAAGAAATATATTCTAGAAGGAAAAGTCTGTTATTGTTCTGGTAAGATTTTGGTGTTTGCTTCCATACCACTGAAAAAAAACCAGCCAAAGGCCTGAACAAACTAAAACAGACATTTCCAGTACTTTTCTTTTTTTTTTTAATTCTTCCACTATAAATTTCCATGGTTCAGACATCCAGAGTCTAACAGTTCTACTTTGATCCTGTTGTGTATCATACCACATGGCTGAATGCTTTTATTATAACCCATCACGGCAATGAGCTGAAAACCATAAACATGTATTCAAGGAATGTATTTGAAATGCGAAACAGAGGTTCCACAAACTAGTTAGAACAGAGATCTGATAAATGGCTCTATTCTTGGTACAATGTATGCCAAATAAAATATTCTCTTCAAGTCTCCCAACAAGGGATTTCCATCTAATAGCATAANATTTTTAAAATATACAAAAAAATACACTAATATTTGTATTTCTACTTGCTTTCCAAAACTCAAAACATATGATACAACATGCTGTATCATAAAACATTATAAATAAGTTTTTCCCAAGTTTCTACATTAACGTGAACTCTTAGTGGCAATTTTAAACTTTTTTTAATGGAGAAGGACTCAGCAAAATATTTTTTCAAATCCCTGTATTTAGGGAACTCAATATGCATAATATCCTCATAGGGACAAAACATACAGCAGCTACAAAAGGCATGAAAGCAGTGAGAATCTCCTAGGCACTGTCAGAATCTATCTGTCAGGAAAAGGAACAGAGGCTACTGAGAGACATCTGAAAGCAAATTTACATTACACTCTCAACTTTGTGATTATTGTTTCCCATACATTCCAGTGAATCAAAACCAAAAAAAAATGTGCACAGTCTACAAACAATCTCTGCTACACTTAAATGTTTCTGCTAAACCACTACATGAATTCAACCCACTGTTTACAGAAGTGAAATATTCTTTATTTTACAAATGGCTCTAAGCATTGCATCTTCTGTCAAAAGAACAAACTGGGAAGATATCTGTGAAAAATAGAATTCAAGTCTTGTCCCAGGAAATACTATTTTTATTCTCGATGAATTCTTGCTTCTGCACGTTGTTGTAGTACCCAGACAAAACTGGTTTTTTATCATGTTAAGGGCAGAACACTCCAAACATGCCTTGTATTTGGATATTCAGACAGTGAAGCTGCAACCCCATCTCTATGGTGTGTTTCTACCATTCCTCAAGACACAGGGCAGAAGTCTGTAAACAGGACTATTCAGAAAGGGAAATGGGATGGTATGTGCTATTCTTATACACTAAGTGTAACTAAATATAGCACTACTGTTTTTTCTTACTTGTTTGTACAGCTTGAGAACAAATTTGAAATATATCTCCACCCAAATCTTATAAAACATATTTACCGTCCAACAAAATACTGGAAGGCCACAAAAATATCTTTCCTCACAATATTTTTCTAATTAAACCAACCTTTTATTTCTGTGAATATCAAAAGTAACTTCCAAGATTAATAATTTATTTTCACATATTAAATAAATCTGGGGAAGGCAAGTGTCAGAGATGGAATTTCAGACAGAGCAGCTCGACTACAAACACAGTCTCTATTGGTGCAATTATTTCTACTTTTTAGGCACAGGACAGAAAACTTCCTGTTCTCCCATATAAAGTGTTTTCAGCAAAAGGATGTACCCTACTTACATACTCCTAGTACACACTGTACATGCTATTCAGCAGGTGCCAAATCAAACACAACTGTTTATCTTACTAAACCAATACGATGTTAAAGTCTCCTGAGCAGTATGGTACTGATAAATCCTTGGCTGCTTCACTGTATCCAGATGGTATCAGGCACCAAATATATTTATTTGGACTTGATCTTTTGAACAGCAGAGTCTCCAAAACATGCTTACTGGAGGGTACAAATCCATAAGCATTTTCTCTAGCTGCAACTCTCAACTTGAAATGCTCCTTCCCTCCCTCACTAGCTTTGCGTAGCTGTGCTGTGAACTGCATCAGTGAAGTGATCCAGTAAAAACAAAACTGCTTGCACATGCAACCTCTGCTCCTGATTCAGTTTCTAAGGTGGTGCCCACAAAAAGCCTTAGCTTGGGAACAAAGTTAATCAACATTGCCACCATGTCAAGTATTTATCCAACAGCATTCTGAAGGTGTGAGCTATACAACAACTATTTAGTAACTCAGAAAACATGCTGCTCCCCAAAGAGACAACACACTGCCCATTACAGCATAAGCCCACTACTTCCTCTTATTTTAACCTGAGGGGGTTTTAAGAAACATGCACAGACTCTGACTTTAAAGACTGTATTCTACCTAATACTTTTTCATAGAATTCACTGTAATGTTCATCTGCTGCATATTCCAAAGTAGAAACTGGTGGGTATGCTTCTGCTACCATATTTTGAGACATTTGGGTCATGTTTACAAAGTAGTAACAATCTGGTTTGCAAAAAACACATATATACAAAACTTCTCACGGTTTTCTTTTGTAAGAGACTAGCAAAAGTTCTTTGATAGCAGGAACACAAATGATAAGGATAATATCAGTTTTTCTTCAGAATAAATGGAATTTAAAAAAAATTACTTCAAAACAATCACACCAAGCAAAAACTCCACAACCTTCCCAAGGAGGCTTAAATCCTGTTTTTATTTCAAGTCCTGAACTGAAGTATGTTTTCCAGACTTAATTTCATATCTGATTTCTTACCTGCTCTTCAGGATACCAAATGCTCTACAATTAAGGAATACTTTCACGACATAAAGCACCTCACACAGCTTATCTACAGGGGTCATTAGGAAATCAACACACTGAATACCATACAAGAAGGAACATTACTGTAACAGCATGGAATAATAATAAAAAAATCAAAGGAACACTATGCAGAATATTTTCTGACTACAAGGAAGCAAAAGCAAATTTTCGCCAGATCAAAGAATGTTTTAAAGAAAATCCAAAATATTTTGATTATAAGTCTCAGGGGAAAAATACACAGATGAATATGCAAAAGGCAAAAACAAGCTAAAAGAAGCTAGGACACAGAGGAAAAAACTACAATACCTCATCCCCCATCTGTGGGACAAATGGGCACCGCTGAGGAACAGTGTCTGTAATCCATGCTGAAGGCAGCCACTCTTCCAGTGTCAAACCATTTTCTGCCAGAACCCCTACAGCCAGCCTCTGAAGAAAGCATACACAGAAGATTAGCATGAAATTATTGCTAGTGTGAGGATTAATCTTAACTGCTTTTTGAGCTTTTTTGGGGGGTGTGTGGGGATGAGCTCTAACAAAAACTGAATTTAATAACAGTCCAGTATCTATGTCTCATGTCCAGAAAGATTAAATGGAAGCATGTCATTCTCTTCAACCAAATTCACATGGTTGTCTAGGCCAAAAAGGCACTAAAATTATACAACTGCCTGCAATTAAGGAACCTTGCACAAAACAAGGAGGAAGATATTTATGAAGTAAATCATGTGAAAACTACCTGGATTGGGTACATCCACATTAGCTACTGGCATATTTACTATAAAGTGCTGTGGAACTGCATTTTCCGAATGTATTTCCACATGACATACTTGTAAGCAATGACACTCAGGGCAGTTGCTGGTTCTAGGTGCACACTGCTCGCCTGTATCCAGTACGTCAGATAAAGCAGGGGTTGGTTTGTACAACCATTCATGCAAGGCTGCTTCGAAATTCTTAACAGGATTTTGTGTGTGTGTGTGTACAGAAAGCAACCCTGAATGGCTGTACAGAAATCCACTTCATGCAGCCACTGCTGGAGGACTCAACATCTCCACACTGCAAATAGGATATGCCACATGTAATTCCATTACACGAATTCAAATGTGGTTTCACATGACAAGAAGTACTGTGATGATTGCACTAGTGAATATCACAGGAGAAAGTGTATATACATAGTAAAAAAACAAAAGCCCACCAAAAAAAAAATCAAAATAGAACCCCTCTATTGTAATAAAAAACATAGAAGCACTTTTTGAATTCTGAGGTTGAAGCAGGTGTGTCTTGCAAAAAAAACCTGATACACTGCATCAGAGCAAAGTGTCTAGCCAACTGGTGAATTATGGGAAGGTAAGAAATAGCCTTTAACCAGAGAACCTTCCCTTGTTTTAACTTTACATATCAATCATCAGTTTAAAACTTTCTGGAAGCCAAGCCTGATCTTAGTTACTCATCAAGAAGTAACTTATTCCCAGTGACTTTATCAAATAATTTCTGAAACTCTACTAAATCCTTTAGTAATTAGTTCCACTATCTGACTACACCCTCAGGTGGGCTTGGGGTGTGAAGGGGATGTTGAATGGGAAAACAGCTCATTTTTGTGCTTTATGTCTGTGTCATCAGGTGCTACATCTCACTGTAACAAAATAAGGAAGGAAATCATTCTACATTTATTCCTTTCTAAACAGTGATAGTTTTATACAAGCTTTTTTCATCATACCTCTTCCAAACTCTCTCCCTTTTAAGAGTCAGTCTCTGTGTCTGACCTAAAGTAAAAAAAATCTGCTGTACTTTTGATCTTCCTGGGTGATCCTTCCTTGTCCTTCTTCTCTGTGGTATAATTATTTGGATTGATTTTTGGTAGAGGGGGATTAGAAATGTAAGCACCATTCAAGATCTTGAAACCCATGCATTAATAGAGATAAATGGCATTTTTTCTCTACCTCTTCTTTAATTTTTAAGATTGTGTGTGGCTACAAAGACAGTCAAAACTTCTTTCCTTAATGAAAAGACCTAATTTTGAATCAGGATCAGAATGAGGAAGAACTTTCTACCAGAAAGGCCTGTGAGCTCTCTGCTCAGTGATGAGATCAAATGTCCACCACAAGAAACTTCAAAGACTAACATCTGTCAGGAACAAGAGGTATAATTAATGCTACCTAGGGATAGAGGAAAGATGATTTTCTGCAATTACTTCCAGCCTCATTTTCTTGTGACTCAAGGAATAAGCAGGTAAGCTTTGAAAGTCTGAAATATCTAGGCCTGATACTTTTTGAATCAAAGACATCCTATATCTCAATAACTGGGACTCAAATGGATGCAAGATTCCCAAAATCTTGCATCCATTTTAATTTTAGTTTTAATTTAGTTTTAGTTTTAATCTAAGCAGAAATACTAGGCTGTCAAACAGTTTTTTATATTATGATAAAAAGCTAAACTGGAGGTTTCAATCATTTAAAAAGTCCCCCAGCATCTATTTTTCTCATCTGCTTTCTTATTCCTTCTGATACCTTCTTTTGGTTTCAGATTGTGTAAATAGCCATATACTATTAGTACTGACAGGCCACCTAATGACTGCGTACAATACACAAAAAGTGACCTAAACAAAGAATAAAGATTACCACCTGACATCCTGTGTACCATACCAGAGATTCACAGCTAATATGACACTGTGCCAACCTCCATGTTCAAACAAGCTCTTTTGTCAGTCTGCCTTCTAATGAGGGCTAAAACACTGAAATAATGATCTTAAAAAATGCTGAGGACTCACACTCTAATAAATATAAAAAATACAGGTATTTAGTGCTTCATTGGGTACTGCAAAAATAGAAGCTATAAAAACAATTAGCATCTACCAGATAGATCACTTCTGATCTCCATAAAGAAAGAAGGAAGAGTAAAGTTTTCAGATCTAACAATTAAAAGCAAAACAACCTCTCAAAAAACACACTGTAAATAACTAAAATCACTGAAAATTTCTATGTACCAATCTAAACTGTAATTACATTATATTAGAAAGCAAACAAAATACAAACAACAAAATCCTGATCAAGTAATATTTCCCTTGATGGAATCCATAGTGGCAAGCATAATGCAAATATATATCATAGAATTGACAATAAAAAATGACATGGTTGTGCAGCTCTAAAAGAAATTACAATTATATAGGGAGACAAATCAGCACAGCCGTAAAAAATACTGGCACGTTATACCACTACTCACTTGTATTGGAAGTTGAATACTACAGCAGAAAGGAAGTTTCTGGTGTGAGTAAGGATAGTGATAAGGGCATTAGAAGTGTTCCTTTCATCAAATGTATCATATTGAGAAATATGCCATTATAGCGATCTATCATTTGACTTGCAAGAGTCTTTAATTATCATTTCTTAAGAGTAAAAGTCATTATGTGCTTTAAAATTAGACAATATCAAGCTGGATATGTAACTGAATCATTCATCCAATTATTTCTAAGTCAGCAGGAACAAGAAGCCTGTAATACACAGAACATCAAACCTTTTGTTTTCTCTCTTTGGGTTTCCTCTTCTTTGGTGATGTTGATGGTCCATCTTTCTCCTCAATGCCCTTTTTCCTTTCCTTTTTAATTTGCTTCCTTTGTTTTTCAGGTTCTTCTTCATCCTCGGAACTACTTTCTGCTTTCTTTGTTTTAATTTTAGGAATTTTCTTTGGTGGTTGCAAATTGATTCCTGCATCTGCCGTCCAGTCAGAATAATCACTAGAATAGTCGCTATATGTGATATAACAAAGAAAAAAGAAATTATAAACCCAAAGTTAAAAAGTGCATTGGATTACATAATATAACCCAATAAAAGATTACAGTTCACAGTCTAGCTAGCTACAATGTTTTAATAGTTAAAACACTAATGCTTAAACCCCTATATTCTATCCACAATTTAAATGGCAGTAAACCAAAAGCCCTGACATCATTTGCTTTTGCAAAAAGCTTAACTTATAGCATCCCTTGAAGTAAACTGTGTTTACTTCACCAATTCATGATAAACATTGAAGTCTGGATATTGTTTTTAAGACTTCTGGTTTTGAATAACTTCAATAAAAAAAATAAAGGATGGTTTATTTGCTCTCTAATTTCAAACCAAGGGTCACAGGTCAGACTGAGAGCCATAGGAAACTGGACTACCTCCCTGAAGTGTTTGTGCCTTATAAGAAGTACCTTCCTGCAAAACAATTCTGCTTCCAGCAAACAAGGAAAAACCTTTCCTAAATTTTAGGTAGCAATATGACTGAAAATTAAATCCTGAAAGTTTCATGTTCTTGTTCACTTTTTCTTCTAAATTTGCACAAGTGTTAGTTTTTACTCATTAACTTTTTACAGCAAAAATTATTAGAGATTTCTTGGCAAGAATTTTCTCTGTAGGCTATACATACTGTTACTTACCTAGAACTGCCATCACTGTGCCATGCTCTTTCATCATCTTCTGATGTTCCACCACTTGCAACAACTACTTCCCCTTCCTAATAAGGAGAGCAGAGTTCATTGGGAAGGTGCAGAGGGGGTGGCAGAAAAAAGAAAGCATTTTCTTTAGAGTTCAAGTTATAATATATGACAATACAACGACAAATGTTCTAGGCTTTATATGCATTATAAACATCTGGCATTCTAGAAGCTTTATGTTAAAAAGGCATTTTAGTTTGCAGATAGTTCCTTTATTTTAGTGGACTTATATAAAGAAGTAGGAAGCCATCCATGCCTGGCCAGAAGCAGTACAGAGCAACATTTTTCATCACCATTTGACAAGGCTAGCTTACCTTCTCAAAAATTATTTCATGTGTTTTTAATATCATATTTTCACATCTTTTCAATATCAAACAAAAACCCAATATGAATTTTATGTACTCCTCACTCATTCTCTACCATAGTTACAGAAGCACAGAATAACTGAGGCTGGAAGAGACTTTTGGAGGTGATATTATCCAACCTCCCTGTCCAAGCAGGGTCACCTAAAGCTGGTGACCACATTGCTAGGCCACACGGGCAGTACTGACTAGGCTTACAAATTGCACATATACTTTGCAAAATACCCTTATAAATGAGCATTTTTCTCCTTTGTCAATTACTTTCTAAGTCACAGCTAAACATATATAGCAGCATGTGAAAACCTAATACATTATTTTTTAAAGAGGTGAAAGGAAATGCACAATGAAAAATGTAACTTGAGTTTCCACTAGAAACAATGTTTCATTAGCTAAGGCAGGAGCTAAATGAATAGAAATGGAATATGTAAGACTGCCTCATGAATAAGGATCTTACATCTGAAGAACTGTGTCCATTTTCCAACTCTTCAGCAGGCCTTGCAGTTTCCTCTGCTGCATATCTCGTACGGTAGTTGTGCTGATTAGCTGCTTGTTTCTTTGAGTCACTAGTGTCTAGTAAATTATCATGAGAATGGTTCTGTGAAGATACAAAAGTCATAATACATAATTTTTGAGTATACATTTTATTAATACATAGCATTTTCTTTAACAATAGTATTCCAAGAAGCAATTTTTGTGTTGGCAAAATTTACAAGTCCAAAACTAGAGAGCTACTGATAAAAACACTCCAGATGCGTAGTTGAAATGAATATAAGCACCAAACAGTTCAGTGTATTCTGGAAATAATTAAATCTCTTCCCAGACACAAAACAATTTTTAAATCTGTAATTATTAAAAATATTCATTCTCTGCAAAGTACACGCCAGTTAATAAGGACTAAAACAAGGGCTACAACATAACTACTGATCGGCTGCTAAGGGCTTGTAAAAGCTTAGAATTACACTAAAAATAGCTAAAGAAAGGAAACAGAAGTCCAGAGTGTAATTTTGCAGCCAAGGGGTCAGATGTGTTAGAAAAGAAACCCGTACAGTAATACGTCCCTTAGCAGAGAGAGATGACTGTTAGCAAATACAGACCTTTAAATAGCATGATGATGCATTGAAGAGTTCAAACAAATGAGTCAGTTTGAAAGAATATGAGTTCTTATGAAGCTTAAAAGAATGAAATAAAGCTGTAATTTAGAAACACTTCATGCTCCAGCATTAAGAGCTTTTGTTTCTCGAGTAGAACATATATAATGCAAACACTTGCTTTCAACAAGTGTGCAATCTTGTGTTAGTCCCCAATCACTGAGAAAAAACCCTAGAGTTATGATCTCAATTTCAAGGGTTTCATACTATTTTTTTTTTTTTTGGCACATATAGTCAAACTTCATCCTAGCTCAGATCCAACAAAGAAATTTCAGGGCACATTCTTAGGTGCCACAGAAGAGATACATTTCCCCAGTGTTATCCTTCTGCCACAAAGAAAAACTTGAATATCTATTAGGTAATGCTAATAGTTTAATAGTTGGGAAAAAAAAATAAAAAAAAGCAGCACTCCCAGAGATGAAGAAAGCAGAACTGAACAAAACAAATAAAGGTACTAGTATGTTGACAGACCTCTAGTACAGCAGACTGCTTGTATATATTCCTCATGATTTTTTTTTTTCTTTTGTAGGAAAGAGATCTTTTCTATCATGTAGGGTAAAACCTGGTTCATGAGGTTAAATTTTCTTGTTGAGGAAAATAAGTCCCACTTTTTACAGTAAAAGTTGTACTAAAACTTGGCTAATCCACAGTACCTAAGAGACAGTTTTCCTTAGCCACAACAAACATCATTAAAGTGCATAAGTCTAGTAACCAGTTTTTCTTCTATGCTCTGTGTTAGAAGATACACATCTTCTGCAAGCATGACTCAACAGTTCACTAAAGTAAGCCAGCACACCACTCTGTACAGTTGTGTTCCAGTTTTTATCCAAGCACAGAGGACCAACACAAACTGCTCTACGCTCTTTTCAGTGAGAGCTGTGCTTCCATTTTCCTGTCCTTCTGTGTAAGCTGGGGAAGTTACCACTGCCAGCACAGCTACTGAAGACATTTCTAACGGGACTGCTCAGCTATCAGCATTTTAACATTGCAAGAGACTTTTGAGACCTGGGGCACTCATTCCTCCTTCTGGATTCAAACTGGCAGCACACCCCAGATGTCCTCAAGCTGCTCTGACCTGACCCAGGGCTTAGGGCTCCAAGGCAGCCCTAAGCCCAGTGGCTGAACCCATCACAGCAGCCTTGTGTCCTTCAGCCTTCTGGGGCTGCTCACTTCTCATCAAGCTCTCAAGATTCATTGCTGAAGCAAAGAGGTCACAAAAGTCAGCTTTATAGTAATTTGTTTCTGCTACTGAAATGTAACTTTTTCACTAAGAAACATAGTAGAGAAAGCAGGGACAACATAATGGATCAGATAATCCCAATGAAACAAATTAGTCAAGTACCCTTACAATATGGGGGACATACTTAACAGAAGTTACTTTACAGCTTGACTGTAATATTCACGTCTTCTCTTTAGAAACACAAGTTCTAAAACCTTGCTTCCCTGTTTCTCTTCAGAGGCGAGGTTTTTTAAACAGTTATCATAAATACAGCTTTTCCCTACTCAAATAGAACTACAGATCCTTGGAAAACTGAAGCACTTTGCATTACTCTTTGGTTTTGAAAAGAATTCTTTTGGCAGTTCAAAACTTGAGGGGAAAAATAACACCCCAACCCCTCTGCCTCAATCATTCCTTCATGGAAAAAAGTAATACCTCAGTATGAATATTGGGTCATGTGTTGCTGAAGGATAACAAACTGCTTTGGGAAGGATACAATGCCAAAACAAGAATAGGGGAAAAAAACCAGAAAAACAAAACCACAAGTACTTATCCATGAATAACAGAACAAATAGAATGAAGTTGGAAAGGATCTCTAGATGTCACCTTATCTAAACCCACTGCTCAAGCAGGGGTGAGAAAAGGGCCCATAAGGTATAAAATTGCATCATCTTCCAAAATAAAAAAAAAATAAAGTATTTTAACATCATTCCCATTCAACTTAGCTTTTCAAAATCTGAAGAGAAGCTCTAAGGCAGAACTTTATTTATTTGGGTGAGGGGTGGAGTTGAATATGAAGGTTTGACAATAAAGTACTACAGGTCCTTTTCTGACAAAATCTAATTATCACCAGCTTGTTCAACTATAACTGAGGAAACACAGCTGATGCCTCCTCTCCCTCAATATACAACCTAAAGAAAGTGCTTGAAATTGTACTCTGAACTCCAATGGTAGGCTGGGAAATCAAACCAAGATAACCTATGATTTGAGGTTCAATCACCACGTGCTCTCTAAACACTTTGATGAAGAGTCATATATGCTGACAAGTACCTTGTACCTTGTCCAAGGCTTCCAGTCAGTATCAGAGCACATCTATTTATACACCAGAAATTACAGCTCCTCTCAGAACAGTTTTTCTGTTAAATAAAAATGATGACATTTCCTATATTTGAGAGGGATACTGGACACTGCTGGGGGTCTTGGTAGCATCCTTTGTCAGAGATACAGTGGAAACCCAGGGGTGTCCTGACAACCCAGACCACACTGCATGCTACAGTCCCTAAGACTGACAGCATGGGGAAGCACAGCTTTGCTGCAGCCTCATACAGGACTGAAACAACCTTGGGAAGCTTTAGCTGTAGCAATTTCATGGTATTTATTAACCAGCAGCATCTATTTTTTTATGTGAAAATGATTCCTCCTTCCTTAAGCCAACAGGAATTAACTTCTCCTCGGGGCAAGGCACAAGCACGAGTCCAATATCAGAACCCCAACATTAAACAGGTCTCCTGCCCTGGCATTTTCTCTGGCCAAAGAGCACCCTTCTACAGTCTCCTCAAGTCTGAATCAGTGTCTGCCATCACTTGTTTTTTACTCTTACCACACCACATGCACACAAAAAAATCATAAGAACTATTCCAAAAACACTGCAGATAACAGACACTAAGCACTAAGTGCTAGGCTCTGCAGTTATAAGTTATTTTGCTCCTAATATCTTGCTGATTTAATTGGAAGTATTGTTTAAATAACAAGTAAGTAGAAAAACTTGTTTCTGTGGAACACAAGTCATTTTCAGCAGAATAAAGCCCATGTTTCTCCTCCCTGGGTTCTGTTAGTTTACAATACAGTCATTTGCACCCATCACAACAGAGGCCTATGTCTACTTTTGTCAATCCATAACAATTTCCCATGTTAATTCCTCAAAATTTTGGCATAACACTTCCACTTAATGATAATGAGGAATATTTTTGTTGCATTTTACTAGGACACACATCACATGAACCCTCTAGTGTGCAGAAATTTCACACTCTTAAGTATTTATTAAAATGCTCTAATCCCAGTAGTTTAATAAACTAATCCTCTTAATTATTTGGACTGGGAATATTTACCTAAGCATGTTATTTATCTCAATTTTCATCTGCTCCTGAAAACAAATAATTTGGAATAGAGTTCAATTTTGAAGATGCAAAAATGCCATTCTATCCTCTTCATTAATGTACTGGGGTTGAAGTTTTTGCTATTTGCTTTTTTAAGTGTTTTTGTTTAATAATAGAAAAAGTCCTATTCCTCACCAATGACTTTGAAAGTCAAACCAAGTTTGTCATTCCATCTGCAGGTCAGTGATTCTATTTGCTAAATACTATTCAGGTCAAAATATTCAAGTTTCTAGTTTCTCTCCCACAGCTCCATTAGTCTCTCAAGCAACCATATACAAACCTTTTCCATATGACCTGTGTCAAAGAAACATGGGCTTTCAGTAGCACAATTCTTACATGACTTCCATTTCAATTGCAGATATTGCTAAAGAAGAAAGACTCAGCTATAATTCTGTACTACTTTTAACACACCCTACAATGACCCTGGATTAAAAATTAGCAATAGGACTTTGGAATCTCCTAAAAATGTAATTACAGCTGCTCTGTGCTCTTCTTTATTGACCTACACTTTAGCTTGCAATCCAAAATGCTAATTACATTCAGTCCTGTCCATTTTTTCATTTCATTTCTGAATTTTTTACACCTTTCAGTTAGAAGGAAAGCAGGGAACAGAAGAAAATATTATTTCATCAATATCATTATTATATGAATAGACCTGATAAATTTCAAAAGTTGATATAAAAACCAGTATTTCATACTGTTATGAATTACAACTGAATTTTCCTATGAAGACAATGTTTTACATACAAGCCTTGTTTTACTTGGGTCCCAAAGAAGCTGACAGTTCTATAGAGTGAGACATTTTCTAGAATTCTTGATGTTGTAGTTCTTAGGTCTAAAGATTACTGGAAGAAAATGTCATGCCCTGTACTTTGTCGAAGCTCCCCATCTCCTTTAGATGATAAATTCTCTCACTAAACCTGTACGAATTCACTACAGTCTTGCAATAGTACTGTAATATAACTTAAAAGGAATCAGTATCAAAACCTACTGGATGTTCTCAAGGAAAAGAAATATTTACTCTGTGCTTTCCAGTTCTATCTTCAACCTAACACAGCTTGTATTTCAAGTCACACTGTCCCTGTAAAAGAATAGCAACAGAAGAGCAACTATAATGAAGCTATTAATTTCTATTTAAAAGAGCACTAAAAATATTGCACAACAGTTTTTGGATTGCAGTCAATCTTGCTTTTCTTCCCAGGTGTTTATTTGAATTTATTGTGAATACTACAGAAGATGACAATTCCAATTCACTATCCCTGTTGCCCATGTCAACTGTAAGCAGCAACAAAAATCATGACAATCTGAGCAGTTAATTTAATTTTAAGACTCAATCACTCAAGATCAAATACCCTTTTCTTCTTGAAACGTGCTTATTTAAAGCCCATGGGATATCTACTTATTTCTGTCCTCTGAGATTTTACTCAATAGATTTGGATTGGTGTACTTGTCAGCAGTCTGAGTCCTTCAAAAAGAGATGTATTTAATGAAGAATCAGCTATGGAAGAATAAAACTTTTCTATTCTAAGATGCTATAAAAAACTATTTAGTAAGGTTTATGAAGGCTTTAAGTGTTCCGAAAAAATAAGTATATGAGTAATTTTTATACAGAAAATTTACTGACAAATGAAAAGACCACAATTGCCTGGGGTTTTTCATTATTTCCTCAGAATAAAGATGGAGTGACTAAAGGATTTACCAAGTTATCTCCCGAACATTCTGAGAACCCAGAATCCAGATCACAGAACCCCCCAGGTGTAAATATATGAAACTGAAGAAAGTTATTCCTAGCTAGCAGTTGCTCTGAAGGATTTCAAGGACGTAAACATCTGCAATAAAATTATGGGGCTCAAAAGATCCACTGCTACTGTTACAGTTAGGAGACCAAAATAAAAATTTTTAAACAGGATTTTAGAAAACATGTTTTAAGTTTCTGTTTCAAAGATATCATAAAGTAATTGCTAAAACCAAAATGGTGGACTAGCTAGCCTATTCTTTCATGTGCTAGTGATATTTAGAAGAAAACTATAACTTAAACAGAAATTTAATGGTAATTTGGTATGAATTCACATTATCAGGAAGAGGCTTTTGACTAGTCTGTAGCAAAAGACAAAGAAAAAAAAATAGAAAACCCTGAGCAGTGCAATTGTATAATTAAACTAAAAGATAGTACATAATTCAGCACCAAAATACATCCTCCTCAAGACAGGAAAAAACTTTGTTAAAATCTGAATTTATCAGGCCCATTTTCTACTATTCCCAAAAGAAAAACAAGAGTTAGAAAGACTTCTGATGTCCTGGTATTTCACTAATGAGTCCTGTCATGTGGCATAAAGCTTCCCCCTTCTATGTACAAAAACTGGAGACAAAAGTGTATAAATTTCTTTCAGCGTATCCTGGGAAAATATACAGTGTTGGTGCTTGCAGAACTGAAAAGAGTGCATCAGCACCATTTTTATGACAGCAATGCATTCAAATCTTAATATAAGAAAGAAATTGAAGGAAAAAGTAACAAATAAATTTAATAAACAAATTTAAAGTTATTAGGGAACTAGGGGTAGGGAAATCTTCACATCACTTCTTTTGAAATCTTTACTTTGGTTGGGTATGAAAAAAGCAGGAAAACAATACTCAAATTTAATATCAAATATAAACTTGCTATCTCAAACTTACTCTACTAGGTACAAAATTAATTCACCATTATTAAAAATTACAGAATCACTACAAAGCATCTCAAATCTACTTATTTTCAGATTGTTTTCAGTCTCAGTTCCTTCCTTCAAAAGAAGGCAAGCAATAACAAAGTATTTTTACTTTTCAATCACAATTGCCACAATTTGCAGGTGTTCCTGAAAGCTGTATTTTACAAGCTTTGGATTGAGGGTGAAAAGAACCTCTGAAATCAAAGCATGGGTTCTCCTTTACAATTGCTAAAATTTACTTCCTTTATTACATAGTTGGTTATTAAGCTAGAAAAGCATAGACAAGCATGTGCAATTAATAGATAAAACTAATTTTAAACAAAGACATGAAATTCTTTTTGTAAACAAAATATATATCCTTTAATTTTTTTAAACCAGGAAGAATATGTAAGATTAAAATTTTTGGCAAGTTATATTTAAAAAAACGCAAAAACCACGTCACTGATGACAACTGAATTCTTAATACAACTCATCTTCTTCTACTTAATCTATTTTGTTTTTATCTTTTCTGAAAATGCATTCCCAGCTCTAGCAAAAAGTATGACTTAGATAAATCCCATAACAGGCCAAAATATGATTTTTAGGGTACCATGAGAGAAAATACCCTATTTGAGGTAATTCTCTATTTGGAGATGTATTTAATGTGTTAAGATTAAAAACTGTGACTTGAGTTCTAACATAACCTTTCCACAGAACAGTATGTCAAACAGTAGACAACAGCAGCAGGGTGTATTGATTAATAGTGACAGAGTCCCTACAGCAAATCACGTCCCTAACACCAGACTTGCAGTGGGAGGATTTCCCCTCACTTTTGAAAGCAATCCATGTTGTTTATTATTAAGAACATATTGAAACATCAGTACAGACAGGCTTCTTCGTTCTGGGGCGGTAAAAAACTCCCGTACCCTGGTCTGTAAATTTAAAACTGAGAAGAGGAATGTAAATTTATGTGACCCAGCCTACTGAATTAGATTTTATGTTTCACTCTATGATAAGGTACATGTGGACTGCTTACCTTAGAGAAAGTAGGTATTTTGTTTTCTCTTGGAATGTGACTCATCACATGTTTTCTTTTCTCTTCTGATCGATATGCCCTTATTTCTTCTTCTCCTTTTGCTGTTCTCCATTCTTCCTGCCTACTGAAAAAAGAAAACTGAGATGTTAACTTTAAAGAACATTACTACAACTGAGAGGATCTATTCCAAACCAAGGAATAGACATTCAACATCTATACCATTCTTTGAACAGCAGTTCTTCTCTTTACAGTTAGCACATGGCTTTAAAACTAGCTATTTTCAAACAAAGTAAGATTTTCATCTTATTTCATTAAACCAGTGCAGTTTATGCTTGACTATGGCCAGTGAGTTTCTTGACTTACTGATTTAAGCATTCATCACAGGAAGTAATTGCTGAAAAAATTAACTTTACAGTTTGGAAATCAAAATTAATCTCAGGCACCTAATAGCTTAGGTCAGTATTCCAGCCATAAAATGCCATATAATGACAGGAATTAAAACATACAATCTTATGCTATAAGTCAGAAGCTATTGAGGCAACTAGATTCCATTGCCTGTAAAAGTTTAATTACTGTGTCATTGATTAAAAGGACAATTTTTATTTCAAATCCTTCTGGAATTACAAGATTTTTCAAGTGATATACAAACAAGTGATTTCAAACTGAAACTGATTTTATATGAAATTTGGGATGACAAAATAGAAAACAAATGATGATGTGAATGGCAACAGGAATTCCAAAACTGTTTCATTTAATTAAGTTCACCACAGTAAAATTCTTGATCTATGTTTACCTGGCCACACCAGAAGACAGTTCAGGCACTACAACCCTGCGACTCCAAGCCACAAGGTCCCGCTCAGTGGCTATTTCGCTTCGTGGAGCATTGCTGTGCATCTGACGCACACCTTCAATTTGTCCACTGCGCCTTAACCCTATATTTGGTGGGGAATGTACTTCTGAGGTAGAGCTTACAGATCCTAAAAAGTCAAAAAACAACAGTTCTTGATCTGGAATTCTTAGGGAAGCATATGAAAAGAAAAACTTGGAATGAAATGGAAAAAATAACTTAACTTGATCTATTACTCCAAAAAAAAAATCATATTAACTGAGTATAAGTATTTCAGCAGTTTCTACAGTCACAATACAGCAGAAACGGCTACTGGGCTGCAGCACTCTGTTTAAAAATTCACATTGAAAAGAAGCAGATGTACCAACAATTTGAAGTAGAGCAAATGTTTGCTTCTTTAAAAAAAACCTTTGAAAACATTTATGTAAAGCTGACTATTGCTACTGCACTCTGGAGCTGTGCTGTAAAACAGTGAGCTATCTCACTGATCAGTATGCTTCTTAAAACAATCTTCTACCTTCAACAGAAAGGAAGCCTCAACACTGAAAATTGGAAATCAAGCTGTAAAATTTACAGACAAAACACTGAAATGGTCAAGAGGTTAAAAATAACCAACTTAACCCAAAACAAAACCACACACACATTCAAGAACCTTCAAACACCTACACAGTAGCAAAGTATCAACATTTTTCCATATCCTTAACACACAAAAGCTCATCCTGCTTACTCTAGTGGTTTTTTAAAGTGTTGAAACTACTGTGTACTCTAGTGCAAGACACTGAAACATAGAACAACTTTGGAGAGAAGCAAGTAGTTCCTTCCACTTTTCTTTCTCCTATGTCCTTATTTGAAAGAAGTCCGATTTCAAACAACTAGATGGCCAGTTCCAGTTTAAACAGTAGGGTAGTTACTTCTAAGGGAACGCAGATGAGTAAGGAGACAATAGCAAAAATAAATCTCTAATGTTAAAAATCCCAATATTTTGCAAAAGGCAAGGAAAAAAAAGAAAAAAAAAAGGAAAAGCTGTACTATTTTCTACAGCTCCATACCTCTTTTCTACTAGTTCAACAAATACACAGATCTGGACAGTATAAAGGGATTCAAGTTTTCCAACTCCCAGCCTCAGCACCCATCCCCCAGTGATCTACCTCTGCTTATCCGGCTGGTACTACTGGTTCCTGCCTCCCCAGAACGTCTCTGGTCCTGCTCTTGCTGAAGTCTTTGAATCATGCTATCCAATGGACTAATTTCTTGATTTACTTGCTGACTAAGAACTTGATTCAAACCTGTGAAGTAAAATATACAGGAGAACAAGAGATAAATGTAAATTTTTAGGAAATTAATGTTACAGACAGCTCATCTACGTTTGAGCTTGAAACAAGCACAGTAAATTATCACATATATAACTATGGACTAAGGCATATTTTTCTAACAGCCATTTCTTAAAACAGAACTTTCTTAATATATTTGGGAGCATTATATTTTCTGGAAAAAGGTCAGGATGACCACATTTCACTTCTAATAAAAGGTTAAATTTGATCAAGTGCCAGCAAGCCACAGAAGCTTAATACAACTGTTGTTTGTCAGCTCAGACAATGCAAATTGTCCAAATGCAAAATTAGCCTGTCTCAAATGCATTAAAAAATACTTTATAAGCTTCAATGAAAGAACTAGATCAAGAAGGTCTGAATTAGAAAATAATTATCTCTACTGTAGAACACCAAGCAGTAAAAATGTTTAATTGAGTTCCACATGGACATAAGTAATGGTAATTTTCTTTAGTATGTAAAACAGCCAAGAAACCTCCTTTTGGGTAGGTCTTGTGAATAGAAGATGGGAAACAGTTCCAAAGAAGTGATTACAAGGTGATAATACTGTTTCTGAGCAGCAAGCAAAATACACAGCACATAAGCATGAACATCACAAAACCTCTTTTCATACTTAAAAATATCACAAAAAACAGTTAGAGAGGTAAAGAGAAAAAGGCAATGGTTACAGCTACTGATTGAAAAAGAAGTCAGACATCTCCACACAGAATAGTGAGATGGTGGAGTGGAATGGTGGGAAGCTGTAGTCAAGAGAAGCAGAACTTGCAAAACTTTGTAATGAGGAATAACAGTGTTCAAAGAAACAAGATATAGAAATTATTTTTCCAGCATGATTCCAAAGAAATCACAGTATAAACTGCACTTTGTAAGATCAAAGACTAGCTATTACAGTAACTGTGCTATGAAATGAAGAGCCTTGATTGTGCGGCTGCACAGAAGCTGCTATCTCTTAACAGTATGCAGAAAAAAACAAATACTTAAGAGAGTGCTCTCAGGCTTTAAAGGTTATTGAAGTCAACTTCCCTAAAGCAGCAGAACCTTGGAATAATGGAATGAGCTCTGGTATAACCACAGCTGGAAGTTTTCTGACTCATGCAAGGGAGACAGATTAATTTGTCGATCTTGTGAGCAGACATCTTGTCTACTGAAAACAATGGGAAATACTACTAATAATTCAAGAATGATCTTCAATAAGGAAACTGCTATCTAAACAAAATTAATGTTTTTATGTATCTAGCATGTGAGACATTGCCTTAGCAAGAAACAGCAAGTGGTTTCTTTTTAAATTAAATAAAGACACTGGTGTATATTTGGTTTTTCAAAACATCTGGTTTAAAGGAGCTTCATGTTCATCAAGGCAGTAAATCAAGTATGACTATCTGAATTCCCCATACTTTTAGAAGCCCCTACAGAACACTTAACAAGAAATAAATGGTCACTGGTCTGAGTGAGATGCAACAAAACCCACAAAAAAAGCTTCAGAAAGAAAAGGAACTTCCTTAGTGGAAGGGAACATAAAAAATATATAAAATGCTGTTTAGGTCTGCATACAACTGCATTGTTGCTATATTGTAAAAAGGTAGAAAAATGTCTTGTGTCTTTCTATCACCACTCAAGCTGGCAGATGGCTCCCTGCTATTAGACAAAATGCTATGGACATCATCTTCCTATAGGCATTTATGAGTCATGCAGACAGACCACTAAATTTAATTTTGTTGTGTCTGTGTGCACTTGTTTCAAGATATATTGAAGAGTATGCCCAGAACATTTACAAATTTGGAGAATTCCACAATGCAATGCGTTCACACTTTAATTTTAACAATGAAGTAAAGTTTGTTTCAAAGCCACTAGCTAAGAAATTTACATTCACCAGGGAGGATATTTTCCTTCTTACAGTTGCTTCTCAGGTAGCAGTTTTTCTGTAATTTTGGAGGAAATATGGAAATCCTCCTCTAAAAATATTTAAATATTCACTGTCCTATAATCCTGAGGTCTACAAGTAAGGATAAAGAGATTTTTTTTGTTAAAAATACTCTCAGTTACTGTTCCTGCAATATCTGACACACCACATTCTTAAGTATAATGAACATATAAACTACAATTTACAGGAACAGTCAGTTTTCACATAATTTCAAGAATACCCAAATAGTAAAAATGTTTAGTTTGAAAACATTTAAAGCTACTTTCACCAGACAGTGTTTGCTTATTCATACTAATATCAAACTAGTGACACATAATAAGTAGGGATTGTTTTTCCACCTCTACCCACGTGAAACCCTTTTAGGCAGTTTCCAACAGCCAGCCATTGGCCCAACATACGCATGTTCTTTTCCTGTCATGTGCATAAGAACAAAACTTCCAAGGAACTTCCTAGATTTTTTATCTTTATCAAGTCTACAGTTCCTTAACCAAATTACCAAAGCTTAAAATTAATGACTCTCTTCAACTAAAGAGGACGAGAATTTTGCTTCTTTCAGATGTCTTCTCATTTTTCTATCCCTGTATGTGTTACCTTGTCTAACACTCTGTGGAAGATCAGTCTATTTCCTAGATTTTCTAGAGCAGGAAATCTTATCCCAAAGAGATAACTGAGACCTCACACAGCATTATACATTGCTCCAGTTATGAAACGAACTCCAAGTTAACTGGTGTTTTAGCATCAACTACTGCCAACTTGATTGATGACAATACTGTAAATGAAATTGTCACAAGCAATCAGTGCCAAAGACATTGCAATTCTTCCCACTACATGAATTACTATGCTCATAAATGAAGAAAAAGGACAAAGTGAAAGTGTAGAACAACTGAAGGTAACTAGATAGACTACTGTTCAGTGAAATGAAATTTTCCATACCTGAAGATGTCACTCCCATCTGAGGAATAAGCTGTTCCTCCCTGCAGTTCTCACGACCAGGAACTAGTCTTTGATACCTTGCAGGATGAGGGTTGCCATCCACATCAACCAAAAATGGGGGAGGCATAAGGTGTGGAGCCTGCTGTGTCTGCTCGTCCAGGACAAAGTTGTTGGCATCACGGATAAGGGGCCGATAATCACTATGAAAGAACATCTGATCTGCTATCTGTAAACAAAGTCATTTTGTAACTTTTTAAAAGAACCTATTACAAAAGCATACAGAAGAGAACTGCCAAAAGTATTTTCAACAGTGGTACTCGTAGTCACTTTTGCAAAAAACCAAGGCTATAAGCTGATGTGTTTATTTCAGTTTAAAGGGGAAAATTTTATGAATCCATTATTATTTTGTGTCAAAGTACTCTTTTCTATATTACACTGAAAAGAGAATAATCCACGTGTTAGTGGGTGGGAATTTAAAGAATAGGGGAATGGGGTAATATTTAACTATTAGAAAACATCTGACCAAATACAGCATTAATTTATTAGGTTTATAAATTCTCTTCTATAGTCTGAATATATGAATATATTTTCTGATAATAAAAAACTATGTCAGACTTATGAGATATGATGCAGGCAGAAGACTAGGAAAAAGATTTATTACATCAGGTCATTGCCAAATATTTTAACACCATCAAAATATATATATCCTTACTGTAATGCTAGATATCAGACATTTTTAGTCGATAAAAAAAAGTCAAGATAAAAATTGAGTTTTTCACTAAGTTTTCTTTTTTATTTCTGTCCACCTGCTTCTAATTTATAACAGATGACTTTCCACAGACCCTCAAGACTGAAGAATTTTTTTGTGTAAATAAATATAAAAAGATGTATGCTCCATCCCTCCCTGGCACATGTATCTCAGTATTGTGCAATAAGGAAGATATTGATGTGCAAGGAGAAAAGAAAAAGTGAATAGAAGAGAAGCTGATGCAATATACTACACATCCCAAGACCACCTACTGGCAAGCAAACCCTGTGGCAGCTCATGTATTCAGCTGAACGATGAGCAAGTGAAAATCTGATAATAAAATCACCATTCACACAAATTAAGATTTCCAGTGCAGTATAAAAACAATTAAATTATTGACTCATTGCACAGGGATCTTGAAAAAATCTTGTCTTTTGAGCACGGAGAGAGGAATGCCCAAGTTGTCACAGAACATCCTCTGATTTCTGGAAAGTATGCTCAATCATGGCCAATCCATAACAGTTTCCAGTAACTTGTTATGTAGAAATCAGTAAGGCAGAGATTATAGCAGCTACTCAGAGGTTTGGTCTCTCAATGACAAATGTCTCCCATCCTGGAAGCAAGATCGGGAAACAAAGATGACAACAGACGTTTGTCAATTATAACATCAGAAAGTGCATCCATATGAAGTGGATTAAAAAAACAGTAATTGGGGGAAAAAAAAAATCAAAGGAATCATGGACCCTAGACCTCATAAAAACTCAGAAAAAAATAACAACAGGGAGAAATTAGAAAGATATAAAGAAAGATGCAAGGGAAAAGAATTCTCTTCAGAGATTCAAAAGACTACTCTCACAAAATGCATATGGGCAAGATGATAACCCACTGCAGTAAAAAAGCTGACTGGCTGAAATCTTGCTGCCAGATTCTTTGTTAAAAGAGGCTGAATGAGAAAGATAAAAGTGCTTTCATGTGTCTGACTGACAGAATCAAGGCCTGATTAACACCTTTGTTTCTTCATCTCACAATAGCTCAAATATGATAGAGATGGAAGTCCCCATGGAGGACTTAGAATATTTCTGAAAATCATAACAGAATATGCATTGCTTACACCTAGTTTAAGTTTTCCTACTAAGTATTTCCCAGATTGAGAAGTTTCCAATGGCAAGGTCATACAATTTGTGGGTTTTATTATGTTGTGTCTTGGCTGTACAGCGTAGTCTGCCTGCCAGGTTTTGTGAGCAAAGGGAAGAGTCGGTACAAGACCACAAGGTACTTACTTGCCATTACACTTCTGTGTACCCTATATTGCAATCAAGTATGATAAAATAACAATTTCCTACTCCATAAGATAACATGGCATTTCTTGAAGAACACAGGCTCAGGACAACTCTCAAGTAGAATAACCCTACTGGAATCCAGGAATATATCCTGAGAAAAATCAGAAGAACTAGATGTTCCATCAGAAAACCAGACAGAAGTACTAACAATGAGATTTATTTGTTTATATACCATTAGAGATCAAATTCATGACAATAAGATGATATCACATCACCATATGCATATCAGTCTTGTATCCATATGACTTCACAAACCCAGCTTGGGAATGAGCACAAAAGCTTTCCACAAAGTATGAGCTCTATAGATAAATTCTCCTCCAGTCACACTCAGAATTGCTCAGTTCCAAATGGGCACAGTTACACAGAGAGGTTTTCCCCAGTACTGCACCAATCCACCATAAAAAAAATTGTCAATTTGCAGCTAAGTACTGTGGCTTGGACAGTCTGCAGGAACAAATGCCTTAGAAAGCTCAAAGATCAGGCTCCCCAAGGAAGTGTTCATGGCACCAAGCCTGCCAGAGTTCAAAAAGCATTTGGACAATGCCCTAAACACATGATGTGCTTTCTGCAGAGCTAGGAGGTGGTCTCAATCCTAGTGGGATCAGAATATTCTATGATTTAAAATAAACAGAAGAGTACCTTATACTTTAGAACTGCTAGGCATTCCTGGGCGAGTTTCCACCTAATCAAGAACTTCTGAAGCACATGTGCCCTGTTGATAGTGAACTTGGCTCAACTCTAGTGATGACACTAGATTTAAGCTGAGATTGGCTCAAGGAACCCCAAGCAGCACACATATTCTTTTTATTTTCCCCCACAAAAGAATTACTTCACAAAAATATGCATCATCAAGCAAAAACAACAAAAAAACCCATAAACCCCAAACAAAAAACAAACACCCCACTCCATTGACCTTCATTGTGGCCAAGATCACATTGCAGGGGAAAGAAAACCTAGGCATTGGTTCCAGTCAACTAGGAAATGTAGATACTATCTGAACATAACAGGGAAAAACAAAGATGTAGAAAAACAAGGGCTTGTTCTCTCAGTAGAATTAACACTATCTCAGCTATAATCACTGTCTATTCAAAAACTGAGGAATACAGGAGAGGTTACCATGCTTTTCTTCTGTAATCTTCATTTCCCCAGAGAGATGGGAAACACTTTAAAGACCAAAAAAACACATACTACCAGAACATAGTCCGACAAAATGTCTGAAACCCTCCCCAGTATCTATGGGGAGAAAGACAGAAAAAGCCCCGCCATCTCCAGCACCTACCTACCTGTAGTTACATTTTCCCATAAATCAGGCCAGAAAAAAATGGAGGTGATGAAACCACACTTGGAAGACACCAGACACTTCCAAGCTGAGTTTCCTGTGAGTGCAAGACTGAGATTAAAGTGATAACAAATAAAAAGTTCTATTTGCTCCCATTTCTTCTATGATCAAGAATGCCAAGAGTAACACTGGCACACAACAGCTGTAGAGGATTATTTTAAATCGTTCAATAAGTGAAAAATTTACAACATAATCTTTTCTTGGGGGCTGCAGCAAAAACCCTGAAAGAGCCAAGGTTCTGTGGAACTCAAGCAGGGAAAAGCAACTGTATTCATTCTACAGATTTAATCCCTGACATGTAAATTCCCAAATGGTAGTATAAAGGAAAATCCTGATCTGTCACAGCAAAGACCAAAAGACTCACAGTTTCAATTTAATTTCCAGCATTTCAAAGTAGCAGAGAACTACATACTTCCAAAACAGTTGGGAGAGAGAAAGAAACCTGAAACAATCCATGGACATGGTAAGAAAAAATGTTCCTATTACAACAGGCTTTGAAGTTTGGAACAGTAAGAATCCTGAAACACAAATTATCTGATAATCCTGATTTTCCTTGATTGTGATGTCTCTACTTATTTATCTGAAATGGAAGGGGAAATGCACAAATAGTAATAACTGAGAGATAGCAACAGCAGCTTAGTACTGAGGACTTTAAATCATAGTTGAGAACCAAGGAGAAAAAATAAATCCCAAAATGTAAATCCCTCTGTAAGACTGCAAAAAGAAATCCAGTAGCTTACAAGATTAAAATTCCTTTTGTTCTCCCTCCTCTAGGTCCCTCTGCACTGCTGCTTGCCAAAATGCTTTCAAAACCAACCTGAGTCTAAAGATCCAAAACAGGAGGCAAGATCCAAAAAATAGCACTTCATCAACAGCATTCAAGTGTCAGCTACCAGAAGCAGAAATTAAAATGGAGAAATTAGGTCTAAAGTCTTAGGGAAAAGGAGAAGAGACACACCTCATTTCTTTCCTGGGTGGTAGAAGAAGAACTAAGATCTTGTGGACACTCCAAACCTGTATGGTTCTCAGAGCATGTTCCTCCACAAAGGGAAAAAAATAACACCACATATCTTTACAGTCATGAGGGTCTGTGGCAGGACACCCACACTCAGAATACACAATGTAGACTATGACATTAGAATAAAGATAAAATATTTTAATCACACTAATGGTGGAATATTGCTTTGTAAGCATAAAGGCATCCATGATGGTACTTCATTAACAGACATAAAATTGCATCACTAAAACATAGCACATTTTTTGTAAATAATTCTCTCATAGGTTCTGCAATATTTAAATACAGATAGCAGGAATTAGTTCTACACACCCATTTTTTGGGGCTTAGTTAGGAAGCAGAAAAAATATTTCAAGTAAAAGGTGTAACTATTATGACAGTTCAACTGCAGCTCATTCCCATTATACATGTGGATCCAATAGTGGATATTTGTAACTTTGTCACGTAAGAGAGTAAACAGCGACTGGTTAATTTTATATTCTATTTTTAAATTATTATTATCATTTTGAACTTCCCATGTAAACAGTAGTTTAACAGAATGTTTCCATAATTTAAAAAAAGACAGTGAAAGAAATCTCACTGTCAACAATAGGCATCCAAAACATCTCATGTTAATGGCTCAAAATTGTGTCAAGACCTGCCCTCTTGAAATGAAGCTCCCAAGAAACGTTTGCACAAATGCATTCAACAAAGACAAACATTTTGATTTTCATCTTGCACTGTACCTTGTCATATTTGCTACTGGAACCAAAGCCAAAAATCAGAAGGTGACCGTGAGAGTCAGTACATGCAAAATGCTGTCCATCAGGAGAGCACTTGCAGTCAAAAACTGCACCATGTCCTTGTCCTTCAATCTGAAATACATCAATATACAAAATAATTAACAGAAATTAATAATTTTCAATCATGATTCTCAAAACTGTGGTGCTGACATTGAAATTTATTATAAAAATCTGTATGACAGTATATTGCTAGATGGAAGTTACTTTAAAACAAAGCTTACTTTTTAAGTTATTCACTTTCTAGTGAATTTTGTAATAATGCTCATGAAAGAGTCAAAATTGATAGCAGTAGAAACTGACAGACTTTATCCACAAAGCAGGCACAGGATAGGAAGTGAAAATAAAAGCTTCCCCTTGAACGTCCTGCTAATGAGCCTAACCAGAGAGCTGGGCCCAGTTCAGGGCTTAGTCACTTCACCCTTTCCATCCTCTGCCTTCTTGCTAAGCTATCCCAGTAGCAGTGGCTGCTGCGGTGTTCCACAACACCTGTCCCCGGAAAACGCACTGACATAGACAACCCACATTACACAGCTTAGCAGCTACCTGTTTCTGTAATTCCTACTCTTAATTTATTGGAGTGGGGAAGGAGTCAATTTGCGTAAAAACTCCACCTTTTATAGGAGAACTGCAAAGATTTTAAAAAAGGAATTTTTACCTGATACTCATTTTCTGTTTTCCAGTTCCATTAAGCCAGAACAAATGGGTTTTTGTTTTTCCCTGCAACCTGTCAATCAAGCAGAGGTGACCAA
Source organism: Bombycilla garrulus (assembly GCA_013400315.1). Taxonomy (NCBI): domain Eukaryota; kingdom Metazoa; phylum Chordata; class Aves; order Passeriformes; family Bombycillidae; genus Bombycilla; species Bombycilla garrulus. The sequence goes on along the minus strand of VXBU01012043.1, from coordinate 85,457 downwards.
TCACCACTCTGAATTTTCATGTCTTCAGCACCTCTTCAGAAAGCCCCTTTCTATTCTCCCCAGCAAAGCACTTTTGCATTTTCTTTAAAAAGACACCAAACAAAATTCTTTCCCTAACTGTGGCAGGCCTATATATTGCCAGGAAAGGGAGAAAAAAAAAAACAAACCAAAACCCAAAACAAAAAACAACGATATTCAGCCTTCAGACAGTAATGCTGTGCACTTCCGCAGCACCTTCCAGAGGCCATCAGCATTATTTTAAAAATTTAACAAACCAAGCCTCAAAAATCCTGTGAGACAGGTACTGTTTTCACTTCTCCTACAGGCTGAGACAAAGGCAAGAATTCTAAATCTTTTCCCCACAGTCTTACAACACATCCACACCCCTGCACATCCCCCCATTGAGAGAGGCTGCTACATCTATTGCTTTCATGTCTTTCTGACTAGAGGTAATTTCCCTAAAAGTCAATGAGTTTCTGGGCTAGCAAAAGAGGAACATAAACCAATGCAAGTTTTATGTTCTATTTTGCCCATTATTCCAGAAGAAATGAACAGAAGTATCTCACAGAAAGAGATGGAAAATAAAAACGGAACTTTGAGCAAGTGACACCAACATCACAACAGTCAGGAATGCAGAATTAATTTAGTCTAAGCGAGATTCAACTACCACAGCAAAGTTACAACTTTGTGCTGCTTTTTGCATATAGAAAGCTCACTGTATTAAAGGGAGACAGTTTGGGAAAGCAGGTGGAAAGCAGACAGAATTTCACCACAATAATAAGCTTTGCAGAAATACAGTTAAAAATTGGAAAAGAAATATTTTATACATAGAGATTTCTGTTCCCTTACCCTTCCTCCAGCAAAGGAAACATCAGTGTCAAGCTTCCTTTATGTTCAAGTCCTTCATAAACAGAATTTCAGGGTTCAGCCTAAGTTTTTAATACCTTTTGTTTTACAAGGAAAACAATACATGTTGTCGGAAGAACTATTTTCCTTACCACAGTGAGGGGAAACATGAGAAACAGAAGGAAAAAAAATCCAACTACTAAGATGATGGGTTTTTTAATCCTTTCCATCAAGAAATAGTTTGGATGGACCATTTTCAAGAAGTCCCTGGAAATCAGAGTGTTAATTTGGAAAACATTCCCTTCTTATGTAAAGGAAAAGAACAGTGTTTTACTATTTGGGGACAAGTACAGTGCAAATAGTTTTAATCTAAGTGTGCCCAGAATCTGGTTTTAAAAAGTGCATCCGGAAAGGGCAACTCTAAGACCTTTCAGTACAACCCTTCAAGTCTGAAGTACAAATACTTGGAAAAAAAAATCTTACAAGAACAAGAACTACTGTTGAGGATAACCTTCTGAGATATAATTACTATTCTAAATTAAAGAATAAAGTCAACTGGAGTGTGCTACCCAGCAGAATTTTGTTTTCAATAAAACTATTTCAGTATTAGTAAGTGACATCCTCCCATAGATTTTTTTTTCCATAATAAAGCTAACACAGAGGAGCTAATAATTTGAAACAGAAACTAAAGGTTAAGTTGCAAAACGGGAAGCTGTAGTAAATCAGTGAAGCTGTTACTTCAGCACGCTAGATAAAGAATTTCAGCAAGAATGTAACTGCCTTCTGCTCACCATAACTTTTAAATCAAAGATGCAAGAACTACATAAAGACTGTATCCCAAGAAGATATAAAGTGCTTATTTGGTCTGGAACCTTCCCCTGCTGCATTATAAGGATATCAATAGCGAAGGGAAAAGACTCCTCACAGAAACCTGTACTCGTATGTGTAACACTGGTTATACTTAAGAGCTGGACAGAATCATAAAATTGTTTGGGTTGGAAAAGACTCTTAAGACCACATAGTTCCAATCCCCTGCCATGGACAGGGATACCTTCTAGACCAGGTTGCTCAGAGCTGCATCCAACCTGGCCTTGAACACTTTCAGGGATGGGGAGCCCCCAGTTTCTCTTGGCATCCTGTTCCAGCGCTTCAACAAAGGCTGTGTCACAACAAAAGGCTGTCAAGAGTGAATGAGGTAAGACACTCCCGGTAGCAAAGCAAGTAGCAAGGATTTTTCAGCTACAAACAGAGAAGAACCAGTGATGCTATAAATGAGGACCAAGTAAAGATTATTTTTTGTCTCAGCTCCAAGAAGTAAGAGTCCAATTTGCCCATATTTTCACTAGTAATGAAACATGTGGACATTGGTATATCCTGAAGGGAGGAATGCTGATGAAGTAAGAGAATGAAAAAGGGAAGAATCTTTTCCTCTCAGTTTTGAGGAAAGCTTATTGTTTGCCCCAAAACCAGGGAGAATAGAACTGTTAAGTTTGCACACAAAGCAATGTCTTAAATGCATAAAAATTATTTGTTGTATGAAAACAGAATATTAACACCTACATAGTGAGCTCAGTAATAAGTCATTTTGACCTGTTACCAATAGACAGTATGAAACAGCTAAACCCCACTTTTCAGGAAGAGTATAAGACATGGGAGAAAAATAGAGTAATAAGGTCAAATAAGATGAAAAATAATAAAGAATAGAGAGTACCAGAGAAATTTAACAGACTGTCTTCAGAAAAATAGCTAATTCTTTAAATGCCAAGAAAATATAATTCATTCCACCTAGCTAGATTTCAAAGGCATAATACGATACTTAAACTTGATTCATTATTGTGATTAATAGGAGAAAAGCAGAGTAGATAAACTTTTTAACAAAGGATAAGAGTTACTGATTTTGGAAAGACATACAGAGCTAAAAGGATGTTATCACTAAGGTTTTTCAAGTCAGGCCTTTCTGGTTTTGACAAAAGAAAAAATAAGAGCCCTTTAATGAAATGAACATTAGGGAATCATCCACTGAGAACAGATTTGGGACAGCATAAATTATATCAACTGAAGCAATTAGAAGCCAACAGGACAAAATGCAACAGAGCATGAACCTAATAAGATTATTAGAAATAACTAACACATTTGCTGCCAGAAAAAAATAATGAAACTCAGTCTACATAAAATAACACTACACATTTCTATAACATCTTCTAAAACAAGTCATCAGCGTAGTTTAAAAAACAAAATAAAATCAGTGAAGTAAAGCCTCTACTAGCCTGAGGTAGAATCCATCCTTCATGTTAAGGAACTGAAGCAATTAGTCGGAAACACGGGGAAAAAGATCACTGTGTATTCTTTGCAATGTATCACATATAATGCAGCAACAAAAAGAAAATTGCAATTCTGCAATCCAGAAGTGCATCCAGGAAAGAAAGTGCATATGTGCTAGACAAAGACACAATGCTAAGAACAAAATCTTCCAAAGCAGCATATGTATTTTTTGCTTCAACTGTTCAAGATAAGTAACTTCTAAGAGGAACAGCTACAGAGCTACCCATCATAACACAAAACCAAAGAGCTCAGCTTGTTTATATGAACACTAAGGAAAGGGGACTATTTTGTATGACTATACTAAGAGACCTTTAGCAGGAAGAGAAGTGCTATACGAAAAGACCTTAAAGAGGATGAGGATTTCTCTACTTACATGCATAGGAACAAATGAATATCAGTTACAAGCAACATTCAAACTTGAAAACTGAAATTCAGATTCTAAGAATCACAACAGTGGTATGCTAGAACAAATTTCTAAAACTAGCAAAAAAGCAGCACTAATTGTTACTAAAATCTCTTTTGTAAGTGATGAAATTACATCACAACTGTTCAAGTAATATCAGCCTTCAAGTATCTGGAAGCTCCTTTACAGGTTTGTGCTCTCCTTTCTTTAAGGAACAATCTTCAATCACAGCATGCTTCCATAAGCCAAATAAATATCTACAGACTTTCTGCAAAGTTAAAGGAGGTTGCTACTCATTTGGAAGAGTGGAAAGCAGACTTACATTTTAAGCCAGTTTATAAACATAAAAACTAAAAATAAAATAAAGAAAACCAACAACAAAAAAACTACCAATCTTCTACACTGCTTACAGAGCAGTAACAAGAGATTAAATGGTAGGAAGAAGACAAGAAGTAATTAAGTTCAGAGTAACATATTTACTAAAAATGTTTCTATCTTCCTACCCGCCAAGTCAGGAATGCTGCATATGTCTTGAAAGATAAATCTATCAGTTAAAAGGTCTGATAGGTCACTCACCCTGTGGATGCCTGAAGTTGTATAAAGGCTGTATATATAAATTATTTACAGCTTTTGTTGTTGTTGTTAAAGATTTTTCTTAATACACATCCTGCCAACTCGGTACTGGCTTTTTCTATTTGAACTATTAGAGCATTATGCTGGTTTTCTTCTCCAGAATCTGTTTCTCAGGATGTGCTCTTATGTGCTATTCAAAGGTGGAACCTCTCAAAAACTTCAAACCATTTCAGTAGTTCTACAGAAACTGATTCAAGATAATGCATCCATAACCTGACTTAGGTCATTCTGTATTTCACATAACTACAAAACCTGACCTAAAAATATAATCCCACATAATTCCACTTAATTTGAAAGACTTTATGAAGGCCACAACATTAGAAATACTGTTTTCACATCTCTAGTTCCCACTGGAAATTACAATACATTGTTCATATAAGCAAGAGATGTGCCTTTCAGACATTAGTCAAAAAATAATTACCCTGTGTGGCAGAAAACCCACACACAGAGCATTCTGCTGAGGTGTCCTAAATGGAACCTGATCTTTCCCACTGTTCTTTTGACAGGGACTTCCAAACTTTTGGTATGTCATTTAGCCTAAAACTAATCAAGCAGTTGCTAACAAAGACCTAAGTAGCCTTGATAGGTTTACTGTTTAAAGGAAACAATGTTGTAAGTAATATGATAATGCTATTATGGCTTTAGAGTTTGCCAGTCTGCATTGGAAGTAGAAGTAGATTTAGAAAATAAGAAACCACATCACACAGATCAGTGGGAGATCAGACTTCAGAAGATGGGGCAGGAAAAACATTAAGATACACAGACATAAGTAGCCATAGCATAGGAACTGCCTGTAATGAAGTGTCAAGTCACTTAAAGCTAAAAATAGACAGTCAACAACCAGCTCTCTGAAGGAGCAAGAGCACACAGAAAAATCCAATTTCAACTCAGTAGTCTCTGCTTGATTGACAACTTGCAGGAAGAAACCCTTTTGACCTGAATCAGTTAATGCCATAACACTGACAGTAATTTCTAAACAAAACAAGGATTAAACTGCACTAAAACATTTAAACAGTCATTAACAGGGAATGTGTGTGTCCAAATTCACAAAAACTAGACATCACTGCCATTATGAAATACATTCCTACTACTACTACCTCCATGGGGGTTTCTAATATTTTGGACTGATTTATATAAAAACATAAAACGTGTAAAGAGGGCAGAGAGACTGGGCAAGGAGACAACCAACACATCACTGCATCCAGATGGTCTGATTCTTCAACTGTACTGCAGACTCTCCATTAATACGATGAAAATTACATCCTCTACAGTTTCCGTTGTAGAAATCAGGAAAATTCTTGTAGGTTGTTTCAACTTGACCTTTTTATGGTCAAGTTCTGTACGTGACAACTTCTGTCACTGCTTATGCAAATAGATCCAAATCAACATATAACATATACAGAGCTCTCAAAAGCTAAGAAAATGTTTCCATTAAAATTTTTCAAATGATACGTTGTTTAAAAGTTGGAGAAAATGTATAAGCTTAAAAAAGAATTGCCATGCAATTACCATAGATCCTAGAAAAGTAATTAAGGACTTGGAAAACAATGCATGGAACTAGGAATAGCACCAGACAACTTTACATTAGACAATTAGTTAGCTACAGACTTGGGGACAAAACACTTGGACATTATCTTCAGCAATCTTATTCCTTAATTTGTGTGTAGCCATAACTTTCAACCTTAACATCATTGTGTGAGATGATTTTAGGGTTTTTGGGTTTGTGTGTTTTGGGTCTTTTCTAATACATAATATATATTTAATATATAATATAAAAAATTATCTGCATTTACACACATTTACTTCTATCTGTCTTTGAAAAGGCATATATTCACCATGGTAACTTCACATAGTGAATGTAAAACAAAATTAGCATGAATGTACTCACTTGTTTCAAAACTTTCTCACTGGATGCATGGCAGTATGCATTTTCAGTTTCAAAAACAAGTTTAATGTTTTAAATACAATTATTGCTTTGTTAAATTACATATCACCCCATTTCCTGATTTTATGCCAGCATATCTAAGTATAATCTGTTTCACTACTACATCATTTGAAACACCAGCAGCATTTAGAGAGATACAACCATAATCATCACCTAACCAGATGAGCATGACCTTACAAGGTAGATTAGTATCTGCTTGCCGATTCTACTGCTCCCATTGTTTTCAAAGGCAACCAAATGAAATAAAGGAATTTTAGAGATCACCACCAAAACAACCTTATCAAATTGACTTTTTGTTTCTTCAGCCCAAGGCTTCTCAACAAAGAAGCAATCTGAAAAACAAAACTAAGGACCAATACAGGTCAGGGTTTTTTCTTTACTACAGCACAGTCGTAAGAGCTTGGGTCTTAACTTCAAGACTGGCTGGGAAACCAAGGGATCTAAAAATAAGTTTGTGAGTCTATTCTCTTGATCATATGAAAGTACTCTTTACTGCATAAGTTAGAACACAGTCAAACAAAAGCTACTACAGCAGAGCTAGAAGTAAATAAGGTTTTAATGAGCGTTCCTGCACCATTCCAAGATCCTTCCAACACAACTTTAATTCCACCTAACTTTTGGAGTGGTAACTGTTAAAAATATTGTCACATTGTAACCCTTGAAGTGAGAAGGCATCGCAGGGGTCTGATCGGGTCTAATCTCAAGTAAACTTGCAGAGGTCTCCCAGCAAAGTAAATGTTTTGTTCTTCAAAAACAGTATTTCAGGAATAACCAGACATAACCACTACAGCTTTTCAAAAACATCTAGCAAAATTTATTTACACACTTGTATTGCTTCAAGTACCTGACATTGATGTATAGAGATTAAAAAATTAATTTACAATTAATTGATTTTAAAAATGCCAGTACATAACCCATTATCTAAAAATTAAATAGCGCTGAGAGAGGCATTTTGCACATATGTTTGAAAACTACACAAGCTGTAGTAAAATTTCCCCTTTTGGGTATTTTCTCTTGAATTTGTGTTAAACAATTACATTCAGTCAGTCATTCTAAATACCTGGTCTTCATGTCTTGCTAAGAAATCCTGACCAGCTCTTTCAAGCGCAGCTCAGTATTTTCATGTTTCTGATAATAAGCACTGAATCATCATATTTGAAAAGCCAGCACAAGCTATTGAGAAGCTATCTCAGGCTACTCAAGAGTGAAGCTGGTAAGACAGGTTATGACATTCAAATTTTACAATTCTACAGTTGAAAGTAGAACATGTTAGTGTTTTATAATTCTATAGGTAAAACATTTGTAGAGTTATTAACAATTTTACCCTGCTGCAAAGCTCTGAGCTTTTTTATTTTAATTTGGTTTGAGGTTTTTGTTGGCTGGGTTGTTTTTTTTTTCTAAGGATTGTTAACTTCTGCAGTACTTTTCTAACTCCAAGAAAATAAGCAAAAAAATCAGTCTTTCAAGTCAGTTGGACCTGACAAAGTAGCTTATATTGTATTTTCATCAACAGTTTATACTTAAATTCTTTAAAGGAGTTTTCCAGTACCAAGAACTTTAGAATTTCGATTCTCTATTAATACAGTTGTTAAAGAGAATGACTACATTTAAGTTTTGATGTGGTAGCATAATGCCAAGTCATTTAACTTTGTCTTGATTAAAGGATCCATAACTATTTACATAAGGTTCCAGTAATACGTTCTTTCATCCTTTCAGAAATAAAAGTTTCCTCATCATTTCTCTTTTAGCTGTCATGATTTGAATTTAGAGAAAAGAAAAATCCAGAAAAGAAATACAACTTTGTTAATGCAGCTAAATTCAGATTTATCCTAAAATTTTAAGTAATTTGCTTCTGGGCTGACAATTTTAAATGAAGTTGGACAAAATAATGTGCTGCTAAATTGATAAGAAAATTGCAACTGCAAAACTTTAACTTATTAGAAAACTGTCACTTCAGCTGCTTACATTGTACCTGTTTAATTTGGTTTTTGACACATATGGGAGAAACTGTGCTCATCGCACTAACCAAATCTTTGAATAAGCTATTAAACCTTTTTTTTTTAATAAACACAAAAGTATGTAAATTCTTACTTTGTTTAAAAAATACTTATATTTAAGGTCTAAGTTTCATAACGTGTTGAAAATTAAAACATATTGTAAAGAACACAAGTAAATCACAACACGAGTAAATCACAAGTCACAAGCTTTCTAGTTCTGGATACAATGTCTATTTACATAAAATGTAACTAATGCATTTTAAATCAAAGTGTGGGACTATTCATAGTGAGCTTCTAACAGAAGACTGCCTAGAAACAAAGAAAACAGCTAGGATTGTGATACAGAGACTTAGAGCAAAACATGCCCCAGTTGAAAAAAAATTTTTTTTTCCCACCTAGGATCTATAAGCAGTCTCACCCTACCTTACACCAACTACAGCTATCAAAGACATTTTTGTCTTTCTAGGTCTCAGTGAAAGAGCAGATCTAATCACTAGGATCAGTCTCTCAAAAACAGACAAGAAATGGAACTGTGGCCTGTGTCTTCTCCAGCAGCAATGCAACAGGCATGTCAGCCTGCCCCTCAGGCAGGCAACGGTAAAGGTTTATTTTATTTCTTTTTCCTGACCATTTCCATAAAAATAGGACAGAGGGCATAAGAATGACCAACACTAATTCAAGCACTAAGAGTTACACTGCTATTTTTGAACTACCAATACGGTTTCCAGGGCAAGCAGCATTTACTAAGTGGAGAATAAGCATTTACACAGAGTAGAACAGTGGTGTCTCTGGGAGAGATTAAAGCTTTTCTTTCACAAATACAACTGAATTACTTGTCATTTCAAATGAAGCTGAAGGTGGAAAAGGGGAAGAGCAGGTTCAGTTAGAATTTTTTCTTTTTCTTCCTCCTCCTCCAAAAGAATCAGAAGGTTGCTTCATGTGACTAGTTTAGAATTAAAATCATAATGCATTTCTGAAACATACCCTTGGTATTTCTATATCCTCGCATGAAACGTGCTTTGGCATTTAGAAAAAGACTCATCATACAATTCTCAACAGTTAGAGATATACATACTGTGATGTATAAGTGCCAAAGGCTAAGGTGGCTTAGCCTTCCAGCAAGTCATACAGCCACAAAGGTAGAAGGATTTTGAAGTACTTGGATCTGTGAATTCAATACCAAATTGTAAAAAAAATTTTTTTTTGTATCAGTATTTCAAAGCATTCCTCAAAATAAGATGAAAGAATTCAGGCCATCTTAGCCCCAGGCTTCAAGGGAGTTCCAGAACTACCAGCCAGGGCATGTTAAGGACTACCTAAAACACAACAGTGCTCAGAAGGACTCTCTTAACGCTAAGGTAATGTCACAAGAATCAGTCCAGATGAACACTTCACAACTGGGAACACATTAAGATTACAAATAAGCAAAAGGCTGACCTTGACAAGCTGTCAGACATACAGGAGGCACCCAAGGCACACAGATTATGTCAGACATAAGATGGCTCACTGCTGGCTACAGCTGGGCCTGACTTCTCTAAGAAGAGACTCACAATGCAAGTCAGTCAAGAAAGACAGAACACCACCTAGTCGTGAATGATGTTTTCTTGTTGGTTCTCTTTGGGTATTTTTTGAAATCTGGTGTCCAGTAGAATATTTTTTTTTTCTTTAAAGGCTTCAATATTCCTACTTGATTAATTTCTATGTTACACGAAGATTTCTTAAACATCATAAGGCTCATCTTTATCAAAACACAGGCTTTCTGTTTCAGCAATTGCAATGCCTACCTACAGAATCTGCCTGGTCAGGTATCAGATTCAGGCAAAGCAATGACATCCAAAACCACAGTAAGAACTCCAATATTCTATAGTGACAAAAATTTTAAAAATGCATGCTCTCCCCCAATCTTTCATTCTTGCTACTCTAGTAGAGTCTGCATACTTTCAAAAACATACTTTGAAGTAACAGGAGTCACCATATGTTCCTGCAACTGTCCATAAATCTATGCTATAAACCAAATTATTAAAAAAAAAATTCCAAACAAACAATAACCAAAAATAACCAAAAAAAAAAAAAAAAGAAAAAGGTCCCCAAGCAAACAAAAAAAAGACAAAGAATAGAACTACAGGCCTGTGCATATCCTAAAATATTTTAGAAAACTTCTTTCAATATTCTTTTCCAGGGCAGCCAACTCATGGGAGAAGAACTATCAGCTTTATCACAGGAGAAACCTATACTCCAGAGTTTCAGACAAAATGCTTTTTGCAAGCAGTCTGAGTCAGGAGAGCTCATCTCCAAGAGAGCTCATCCCCCTCATGCATGCTGAGAGGAAAGTGTGCTTAAGTGAAACTGCCCAAGTCCAAAAACTCAAGAGCCATAACACCACAGACCTATTTTGGGTCAGTCTCAAGGAACTTCACGTCTGAACCATAATACCAACAAAAACCTAATCACCAAACCAAACAAAGACCCATGTATCCACCTAACATTACTAGACATCTCCATTTAGATCTGAAATATTATGTCCCTGTAGGTTTTTTCTGTCTTCATATGTTCTCAGCATTGAGAAACTTCACCTAAAGTCAAAGGGCTAAGCTGCAGCACATACCACCCAACTGCCAACCCTGGCATTCCTAACAAACCAACAGTGCCAGATCAACTGGGAAGTAACTTAGTGGGAATACCTGAAAGAAAAAAAATGCTATGACAAGAACTGAGTGGTGTACACCTATTTATGACCTAATGGAACAGGACTCCTAAAAATACAGAAGCCTGCCTGAAGGCAAAGAATTTCCACCACTTTCTGATTTACCTAGAACATGATTTGTACACCCAAGAAAACTAGTCAGTGCCTATTCCACAGGCCACAGATTCACTTCTCTCCATAGCGGCACAATATTGGGAAGAAGTCCTGTCTAGGGCATTTATAGCCAAGATGCTCTCCTGTGTAAGCAGCAGATGTTGAATTGAGTGCTTTACTACCAAGGACATAATAGAATCTAGGTCTTCCATTTTGTAACTCCAACAGGTAAGGTAATCCCAAAAAATGAGTGCCACCTGCTCCTGTAGGCTCCTTTAGGAAAGCAAGGACCTCCCTCAGTTATTGGAAATGTACCATACTACTAACAGATCCAGAAGTTTTATAGCAGCTTTGAGTAAGGGAATGCATTTCAATTATATCTTTATATACATTATCATGCAGCTGCTTTCACCAGACAGCCCACCATTTAGTGTATTTTTTCCCCTGGATGATCCACCAAGACACCTACTGCTCATACACTCTTCAGCAAAATGAACTACAATTCAAACACTTAAAAGAGTCTGCGCTATTCTTCTATAGCAACAACACTATTTTTGTGAAATACATAAGCTCTGAGACAGTTGGCTAAAGGAATCACTTCAGAATTACTACCCTGTTTCTTCAGAATGCTTCTTCGTACCTGGGAAATATAGCAAATGAAACTGCCCTAATATTGCATCAAGAACCCATTCCTCATTAGCAGGTGTATTAAGTGAGGACTGGTGTGAATATGAAATAGGCCAAAAACCAAACACCTGTATTTACACATGCAATTTAAAGCCATCTCATCATCTTGCTGAATGTCAAAATTTCCTAAAATGCTTTAACCATCCCACACTCGTGATATTTCTATGGCAAATTTCACTCGCTGGCATATTGACTACACTCCCTGAGTGTAGGTGACTCAAGTCACTGAATTAAACCAGTTCTGAATGTCCATGGACTCCAACACCAAGTAATGCAATACTTACACAAATGAACACTACAGATGAAAACATGAAATATATAAAGCATATATACTTACTGAGAGTACCCCATGTGACAGTCATTTATGGGACTGGGATTACTATTAATGATAAGGACCAAAATCTGGCAAACAGACCAAAGATGCTTCAAACAGACCAAAGATGCTTCAAATTCACCACAGTTATGACAATTAATTTAACAGCAAACCTTCAGATTAAAAACCTGGGAAAGAACATTCTGCAGGATCACCAGAGTCACCTAGTGAGACCAAATTGCAACCAGCAAGGAACAAATGGTGGAATCAAAGTTTAAGTTAAATACAAAACAAACACCATATCTGGTTACTTTGATTTGCAATTTCATATTCACTGACTGGATAAAAGAATTAAGATCGACATTGCTTGCATCCATTGGTGTTTCTCTTTCTTTTGGGGTTTTTTTTTTTTTTTTTGGATTTTCTTGGTTTGTTTGTTGGGTTGTTTGGTTTTTTTTTTCCATGTTGACAATGAAGGCATTTGGGGCAGGGTAGAAAGTAATTTAAAAATACCCAACTCTACTTTAGGGATTTGCCACAAGGCTTTAGATGTACAAAGCAATCCATCTAGGATAGAAATACCTGACTGGATTAACATTAAGCCAGCAATCATCTCTGGTTTTGCTAATTCAAACAACTTCCCCAAGTTCTGCAATACTTTTAAAAGAACTCTTGTTATGAGGAAATCACCAAGCACTACTTCTGGTACCACGGACCAGGCAATGATAATGAGAGATTCTTGATTTGTAAAACAGACATTTGCCATTTAGGAAACAGAGAAGACTGGCAGCTCTGTATGAATTCACGCCCTCCTGTAGTAAACCAGAACACTTTAACTTTGCAGCTCTCAGAGGTGACTGCACCATGTCTTCTGCCTGCCACCCATCACATAAGAAAACCTTTAATTTCCCCCCATGTCTTTTGAAGCATCAAACACAGAAGACTGGCTGGTGAAATATTCAGTCCATAGAGAGATGCCTCTCTTGCATACCTGGCTCTTACAGTGTAATTCCTTGGTTTGAGATTAACTGATTGCCAGATTTATAATTCTCCTCACCTCACACAGCAGGCAGACTTTCTCATATTAGTTTCTAGCATAAAGCACAGATTACTAGCTGCTGAGATCATCTGATTGTCTACAGTTTTCTCTGACTCCAAAGATCTTAAATTATATGTGACTACTACCTTTTTTAGGTGTTTATGTTGCATGGCACTCTTGAAATAAATATTTCAGTCTTTTGGGGGCTGCCTAATATCACAGGCATCTGTAATTTAGATTCTGATAGCTCTTCAAAGGACCTGATTTAAAAACAGCAGATAAGCTCAGACTCTTCTGACCTAAACTCCATGAAAACCAGCATGTATCCATTGTAAGTAGAACTGGAAATGCAAGCTAACCATGTAATGAGAACATACCTCAACTGGCAACAGTGAAGAGCACCAAAGATGTGTGCTCATAGCTCCAATACGATTGTCTTGGAACCTTCTTAAACTCAGTTACAGAAATCACTGCAGAGAGAACACTATTCAAGCTAGGTCATTGCTGGAGGAATCTAGGTTGCACTCTCTCTGATTAAGATTGGTTGAATTTTCTCAAAGACCTTATGAACTCTACTGTACTGCACAACTCAAAACCTTTTTTTAAGTTCAGTGACCTTCCTGGCTTGTGTTAATTTCTAAATGTCTCTTATCTTTTTGTAAATATATTTGTGGTAGATCTCTTCTTCAGATGATCTTTATGCTGGTTTCCAAGACTGCCATTCCACTACAGCTGAAACCCATTTGCCTACTCTCAGGCATTCCAAATGATTGTGGATATTCTAACAAAGGCTTTTGTAATTTTGTCCAGGAGACAAAGTCTGAATTGCATTACCTTTTTGAGGAAAGATACGTACAAAGACCCACTTAATATCAAGAAACAGATGAAAACACCTATTGCATTCATCTTGCGGGAGAATTAGTTTAGTGCAGAACACACCAAATTTGAAACACGCATGTGGAGGAGCTCTACACAGAAAGGCTGATAGTGTTCTGTCCAATGGGCCAAGGCAGCATACAACAACATTATATGAGATCAGGAGACTCCTGAACAGTTTTAGCCAGATTAAGAATTAGTAATGCAAAAATAAACCAAGTTCTACCTTGGCTCCACAGGCAGGAAAAGGAGCACTAAGGAGTGTCTTTGTCACCCTGTCTCTTACACATGATCTCTGACTATGTAACTAACATTCCAATTTTGTGTGGATCAAGCATATAGAAATAAAGCACTATGAAATACAGTCAAAGAAATAACTTGTAACATTTTACAGATTCACTCTTTGCCCCACTGAACTGAAAAGGAATTTTTCGTGACTTCACCAGATGCAGGATCTTGCTCTATACATAAATCATACCTCAAGATGGCCTACATAAGAATGTACTAAAAGCAGAAGGTTTAGAATGACTGCTTTGGCATATCTGTATAAAGCACAACAATTACCATGTTGAAGTAAGACCGGATTTTGACCCCTCTTGCCAAATCCCAAACTATGACATTTCCATCATGTCCAGCAGAGAAGAGAACTCTTGGATCAAACGGATGAGGTTCAAGAACAAACACTTCATCTTCATGTCCCTGAAAATAAAGACACAGCAGAATGAAAAAGAGTATTGTCTCAAATAATTACCCAAGGACTCAACATGGTAACACTAGCAGCTGCCACATTAACCTATGAAAATACCCAGCAAAAAAATACTTTAACCACACTTTTTTATTTTAAGTAGCAGTGGATTACACTCTTTTCTTTCCAGTTGCAATTTTACCTTCCTAAGTAGTATGTCAAGTATGTCACCTTCATAAGTACATCCCAATAATTTCACCAGGATTTTAAAAAGACTAGTGTCCACAACACTTGGTATCTTGGGGTCTTAATATTCCACAGATTTCCATTTTTTTCAGCAGAGTATCAGTTAGAAATTAAATTTAAACTCATAAATAATGAGATATATAATTTAGAGAACAACATCTTCAAAATTAATGCTATATTTTAGAGTTTTGGATTAGTATTTCCATCTCTAAGGAGAGTATCAAGTTATCTAGAGTTAACTATTTTCTCAATTACAAAAGACATGTCAGACATTAGTAAAACAGTTGATTTATTTTCGTTGGAAGACTGGGTTTTTGTACTCATGGAATGATTAGGCTGCAGGAGTGTCTCTGGTTAAAGAGGGCAAATTTACCCATTAACAGTATCTGAAAACATCACAATAAAAAAGGTTTTAAAAAAAGAACTGTTACTTCCTCTCCTTGAAGACAGAATTCAATTTAAAAAAATAAAAAGACCCAAAATGTCCAAAATTAGTTTCAGGCATCTTGAACAGCAATGGTTATTTGCAACTTTAACTCTTTATTTTCTAATAAGCAGCTGATAGACATCTCTATTACACTTCAATTATCTGGAAACATTTGTCAAGGCAGTTTTCAGGCAGGATAAAACATGTAAGGAGGAACGTTGATGATGCAGAAATAAATTTTGCATTCAAGATTGATAAATCAAGATGGTACACCTTACCATGAGAATGTGAATGAGCTGGCCAGTGAAAGAATTCCAAACTTTCAGAGTCATATTGTTAACTGCAGTTATAACGGAGTTGTCATGGCGGTCCCATGCCACCATGGTTACTTTCAGCTTTGTGATTTTATCTTCCACCCCTTGACAACTTTGTCTAAAACAAAAGAGTAAAACATTTCAGTGTAATCCTACTTTGACAAAATAGTTTAACACTACTAACAAGTGAAAATACTTCTGTATTTTGATGTATTTTTAAGACTATTTATTCAAGAAATCAGAGAAATTAAAGACGTTTTCTATAATGTAGCATGTTCAATCACAAAGAATTGTAGATACTTAAACAATGACTAAAGGATCTTGCAGAAAACACCCTCTGATACACGACCTAACTTACTTAAACTGATAGCTACAGTACATTTTGTGATATCTAAAGAACAAAAATCCAAATTAGTCAATCAAACAACATAAATTGTCCTAAACAATATTTGTAACAAGTGGTTCTCAATATAGAGAGAAGTATTCTATACGTTTAAATTATCTAAATTCTCAGGCTATATTTAGTACTACACCCTGGCATTTACTATTGACAATAATGGCACTTAATCTTGCATGAAGCCCAAACAACAGTAATCTATAATATAATCTATCAGAATACTCAAAAATTACATTTTTGGCAGTGCGATTTAAAGACTAATCACCCTTGAATTCTCTAGCACATCTACTTCTATGAAAACATCTACCAAATGCAACAATAGCATGTTACCACTAAGTAGGCAGACAAAATACAGAATCTTCCACACAGTAAGCACAACAACACATTGCACAATAGTATGTATTGTAAAACTCAATAATAGAAAATGTAGTTATAGCCAAATTCCCTTCTAGATTCAATGCAGAACCCAGGAGGCTTTATAAGCTGAATTCATTTTTTCCTTTCAGTGCAGCAATTTCATTTTCTTTGTTAAAACTGTTCTTGTGCAGAGAAGATCAAATTTGGAACTGCACTTATTCCTCCCATCACAAGGACAAAACAGGATTCTGTTATAGGTGCTTTGCTAAAATAAGCATTTCAATTTCTCAGATAAATTTAGCATTTATGACCACAATGAAGAAGAATCCATCACTTTTTTGTCCACTATCAGCTAAAACTGAGAATTTTTACTGAGAGTAACTCAGTCTGTTATCAAAGTACCAGTGATGTATACACACTTCCAGAAGTTTGATACCTATGTTTTGTTGCATCTGTCCATAATTGACAAGACCATGTCTGATCTAAACATCTAACTTACAGTTTATTTAGCCTTCTCTTCCATCCCTCTCTTCGTCTTCCAGACATTTTTCCACAGATTACTCATGAAACCATTATAGGGTTTTTTTTCCTACTAAATATCCTTCAAAGCACTCAGTATGAACAGTAAGGGGCAAAAAGGTTTATCCCTTAAACCTGTTATAAATGTTTTTAATTTATGTCAACAGGAAAACATCTTCGTGCCAAAATAAAAAGATGCAAGCCACAATTCCTACTAAGTCATTCTCCATCTTCAAGCCTCTTCTGTTGCTTGTTTCAGTGTACAGAAGTTTCCCATACCTACAAGCTCTTGTAAACACTCAGATTGTTCTAACAAATTAGAAATCATTACAGAACCAGCAATTTCTTTGCACTGGCATGTTGTATGAAAAGGACTCAACATTGCTTTTCCGGGAATACACATTCCACAATTTCTGTAAATATTAGTAAAATGCAAGCAGTTTCAAGAAGATATCTACACTGGTCTTCTTGCTCCAGAAATAAATGTCTACGTAAAAAAAAACATACAAATTTGACCTTCCTTGGGTTTTGATTACCTTTTATTCTTTTAATCTAATCAAAACACTAGTGGCACTATTACCAGGATAAGCTAATTTCCACAGCTGAGTACGTAGTCAAATATTTATTTTTCATTGGATTTCAAAAGCTAGATAAGCATACTGTGCATTTAAGCAATAATAATTTAAGCCTTCCCTTTTTCTTTTCTCTGACTGTCTTTTTTAAAATTTTTTTAGTACGTCAGCAAATTATATCAAAGGCCCTCAAGAATCTACGTGATAGCAGAACATTTTACATCACTTACCCTGCTGGGCGAGTAGCCATATCTAACAAAATGCTTTTCCATTCCTTTCGCTTAAATTGCCAGATTCGTGCTGTTCCATCACGGCTTCCACTCACAAATCTAACAAAAGGGGGAAAAAGTTACTCAGAGATCAAAGGCAGATCTGTACAGAAAAGACACCTAAAAATAAAGTGGTTTGAGGTTAAAAACACTTCCCATACCAGCAAAAAACCCTGAAGGCCTCCAAAAAGTCAAACCTGCTTCCTTGTCCTGAGCCCCTTCCAAACGAACTGTTTTATGACCTTTGGTGCACCCTGCTGAGTTATCACACTGCACTGGCATAGGGACACCACAACCCAATGAACATTCCAAGGCACAGACCCTATCACACCAGTTCAAGAGGAGAGCCCTGCCAGTAGAAGTACAGACATGATTTAAAACAAAACCTATTCCCAATAAGTTGGCATTGTATACTGAGTAAGTATTATGGTATTTATATGAAGAAGTGTTTCCCAGCCTGAGTTTCTCTCCCACCCTTTTCTTCCCCTTTTTAGATGTTCAAGGGTAGGAGGAGGAGAAAGAGGTGGGTGAAGCTTGGTTTGCAACTAATTGTATCATGACAAAAGTGTACATTAGACTATCAAATAAGTGAAAGTGTCAGATGCTTCATAATAAACCAAACTGCTTTCTTTAGCATCCTCCACATCCAACATCCAGAACTTCAAGTGAAACATTAAAAAAGCATCAGGCTAGCTAAACAAAACACTCTTAGATCTAGTTTGATAATCTCTGTATGCAGCAGTCATGTAACTGAAAAAATGTTTACACATTAAAATATATCTAAAAACACATGTATTTAATATGTGAATATACATATATACACACACATATATATACACACACACATATTTCTTAGGAAGAGATTTCAAGTATTTTTATACCCATAATTTTAGCAAATTCAAAATACTTCAACCATTACAATGAGAACAACTGTGAAACTAAGGAGTATCATTAAAAAGAAACAGTGAGACTCCAATAGCTATTGACAATGTTACTGGATGAAACTCCAAAAAAAGCTCTTTTTTTAATAACTACCTCTGGAAACTGGTATTTAAAATTGTCACAGGGTCAAAAAGCTAGCTCTGAATAGTGTGCTTACCTGCTACTACTATTAGAAAACTGAATGCTGTCAACTTTGTCCTATATAAAAAAAGAGCAGAAAAAGAAAAAAGAAATCAAATTTCTCCAAATTATCCCCTTTTATCCAAATTATTACTTTAATCAAGTACATATGTAATTTTAAAAAATGTATTTACAGTATGAAACTCCAACTCTGATATCTTCTCTGGCTGACCTGATCCAAAGAAATAAACCCTAATGATGTGATCTGTACTCCCAGTGGCCAAAAACATTCCACCTGAGAAAA
Source organism: Bombycilla garrulus (assembly GCA_013400315.1). Lineage (NCBI taxonomy): Eukaryota > Metazoa > Chordata > Aves > Passeriformes > Bombycillidae > Bombycilla > Bombycilla garrulus. Next base: position 66,447 of record VXBU01012043.1, on the reverse strand, counting down.
ACAAACAGATAAGTCTTAAAAAGGGCAATCTACTGTTATTACAGTATTTTCAAAGGGATGTAACATCAAATTTTTCAATTTATTCCCTGAAATTTACAGTTGTATCTCATTTCTACTATACCTGTAACTGACCTTTTAAGTCAAAACAAGATTTAAAAACAATATTTAAAAACTCCGAAGTTTAACTGGAGCTGAATTACCTCACATTTGCTGTTAGTAAATAAGTAAATATGCATCAGGAGATGTATCTGAAAGATTAGCTAACCAAAGCACGCAACTACGCCCTTAGAAGTCTCCCTCTTAAAAAAATGAAATGGAACTAGAATTCCAGTACATTTTGGTATTTTATCCAATTATATATAGCATTCTTCAGTTAACAGCTCTAGAATCAATGAAACCCAGACCATGAGAACTCTGCAATCAGACCCTTCTTGTAAAAATCCCCATATATTACACCTCAGATAAAGCTGACTCTCCTAATTATTCTGAGAAAAAGGTATATATCTATCCCTGTCCTGAAAAGACCTGCAGTCACAAGAGACTTACAACATTTCACGTTTAACTGTTTCTAAGAATTTCTGTAACAGCAAGTATTAATGCATAAATACTGAATTTCTATTTTAAATATTTGGGTTTTGTTAATAGCCACTCAAACTCAAATCCATCTTATTAAAAAGAAATATGCTACAGTAACTGTACTGTATTTTATTTTACACTTCAAATGACTTCTTACACTGATACAAGAAAAGGAGGGAAAAAAAAGTCTTTTACCAGCACTAAAGGAAGAACAGATCATTTGGACTCCAGGCCGAGGACGTTCTGTAAACTTCGTTGGCCTTGGACTAAAATTAAAAAAAAAAAAAAAAACAAACAAAAAAAACAAACCCAAAAACAATTAAATAACTTCCTAATAGGGTTTAAAAAAACAAGTCTTACAAAAAACAATATCTTAGAAATAAAGGACAGAAGGATAAAATTAAATATGAAGGAACAGATGGCTGCCCATTTATAAACGATTTTGTGTGACTATGCTTCATGATCTGATCTTTAGGAAACTAAGACGTCCAGATGGACTAAGTAATCCATGCATAAAGGAGAGTTGTAACATAACTTAAATCCCATTCCCTTCTGATATTGCCATACAAAACACTCTCCTGAAGTTATCAGCAAGGCAGAACAGAGCCAGTTTCCCATGATGTTCAGTTTTAAACCACTGGGTGAGCTGCTTTTCCCCTGTAGCATATGCTTGCTTTCACAAGAGAGAAACAGAGCTGGGTGTTCTTTATAGACAAGGATATCAAAGAAATTTAAATAAATTTGGAGTTTTTCACAGTATTAGAATATAATTTCTTCAAATGACATACATCCTTGTAGGCTAATTTCAAACAGTATCCAAAATGTCAGGATAAACGTTAGAAGTTTGTAAGGGATTTTACTTTATGGCACTCACTTTTCTCTAGGCATTTCGGAACGTGAAGTGCAAGCAAAACTAAAACTTCAGTGGATTTGGCACTTTAAGGATGTGTAAAACCAAAACAAATCAGATCAAGTTCTTCAATCATTATTTCAATTCTGTTCATGCATTACAACAACCTCAAACCAGTAGGTGGTCTTGCACAATATACCATCTGCAATCTTCCCTCAAAGAATTAACTTACGAGAGAACAGCAGCACTACACCCACGAGTGTCATCACTAAAGATGTGCTCTAACATAAAAAAAATGCATATTCAGAACTTATCCAAAATGTTCTCTTTTAAAAGCAAAATGGCTGTATAATTCATTTCACCTGAAGGCAGATGCATCAGAGATCTTTCTCCCCTAATCAGTTAATGCTATCTTAAAGAAAGTAATAAGCACTAGACCTTGCCAACGCTTATGCATAAAACAAAGTAATAAACATCAGCAGTACCAGTTAAGAAATCTTTCTCAGAATTATCCGTTCAGTATAGGCTGTTTGTGTGACCTTTCCTGCAGGAGTTATAAGGTAATACCCTGCAGATTTGTGACAAGGAAACTTCACAAGATACACTAAATGAGACAAAGATCTTTTTTACAAAAGAGTTGAAACACTTCTTAACTGAGATACAAACAACTACAAGACAATTCAATAAGCAGTTTACATAATTTGGAACAAACGTACATAGATAAATAGGCTGTTGTTTTCTTCCATGGTTGTTTGTGAACTCTGCCTTTGGAGTTAGGACAGCTGCAAAATTGTGCAAGTATGCACTTATATTCTAGTTCAGATAACCAATTTAAATTCTCAAACTTATGTCTCTCCAATATGTGCTATTCTAGGCATTAGGAGACAAGAGAATATGGCACTCTTCTATAATAGAGCAGATTGCAAAATGAGTTGGGCAATCAGTGTTTTTGTGGAAAGGGACAAAAGCTGGTTGTCTCCAGGACACTGTTTCACCTTACATATATTTTCAATGCATTTATTAAGTGCTTTATTATCTTATTAATCTAATCTGCAGACTAGCCTAACTCTGGTTACACGGTACTTAAAGCAACTTTTTCACAGAAAAGGGATGTGCGATATAGCCTCTCTAACTTAAGTCTTTGTTCACAAGTTACTGAAAAGGTTCAGCATATTTGAGTTCTGATATGAGACCAGCCCCTTTAACATCAAGTGCCTTCTGCATAAGAAAGCAAATGGGAAGTATCACATCACACTGATAATTGAGAAATCAGTGTCTTGTCCAAAACAGGAATGTCAAAATCAGCATGTGTTTTTCCTGAGCTATTTTCCCTCTTTTTAAAATTACAGGAGAATAAATAGAGAAGAAAAGCAGTACACCAAGCTTCTCTATCCAAACCTGTGAGACGGTTCTGCTGCTTTGCTCATATGGTCTGTCAGTAACAGGCTAACACTGAAAACCTGTGTTGCAAACTGGTGGCAGAAGAAAAACGAAAACTCAGTGTCTTCCTCATTAAAGATATATAGGCAAATATTAGACAGTGCAACTAGTTTAACTGTGATGAGTGGACCAGTTGTAGAAATTCACCCTTAAACTTGAATGAAGCACATGATTCTTCTATTTCTGATGAGGCAGACTTTCTCACTCCTCCCTACTGTACACTGACGAAGGATCCAATCCTGCTTTTACTATCACCACCCAGAACAGTAAAAGAAGACTAAATCCAGGGTAAGACTTGATTGCCTAAATTCTCAACTGCTTTCCCATCTTGTTTGGGCTACATTCTGTGAACTCCTTGCCTGCAGCAACAACCAGCCTTCCTCTGTTTGGAAACTGAATTAATCTACCCGAAATGTTACTGCTTTTAGACATACATGGAAGCTTCCTGGTCATAAATCTGTTCAAGGAAAGAAGAGGAGCATACAGGTGCCCCTGTAACATTAAAGAACATGCATCCACACTAGTCACAGAACCATGTGAACAAGGTTGCCCACTTTCCTCTGAACAACCTGAGAACCTTGCAGTCAGCTGTGCCAATGTCTCTCTCATCCTATGACACTATCTATTGTAATGTGTCCTTTTGCAGTTCATCAAAACAGAGCTGTCACCAATATCTCCAGACTGGGCCATATGTCCAACCCAAACACAGAACATGCCTCAATTAACAAGGTTATCAAAATACAGGAGAACAACATGGGAAGCCCCTAATTTCAGACGTACTAATAACTAACTAATATTAACTGCAGCAGAGTTGTTGGCAAAGCTGAGTTACAAGATTCTTGCAATCTGAGAATGAAACAAAGTAAACATTTGCAGAGATAAGAAAAAAAAGCCACAGAAAACACAACTCAGTGTAGTTAAGAACAAAACTGATTATTTTTAACTTGAGGGAACACTGAACACAATACCAATTCTGCCTTTCCCGTATTCCATGAAAAACTTAGGCAAAGTACTAATGGCACTGCCAATCATCATAAAATGACAATTAACCACATGATCATCAAGAGACTGCTCACTACCACGTGATTCAAGTAGTGTTGAGTACAAAAAGCAGGGATGGGGTATACAGATTTTCTTTTAAGTAGCTAAAATTTCAGGACTTCACCCATTCCCATTTGAAGCATTGGATGATTTAGTAACACACTTTCAGCTGTGATAGCCATTGCGCTCTTGTAGAGCAGGCTGCAGTGATGCTCAGGAGGAACACAAAAGGAAGTTCTGACTTGAGCATGTTAAAGCATCTTTCACCTGAACCACTCAGAACTCTCGGTCTTGCTTGAAAGCTCCAATTTCTCCTTCCTAGGGTGGGACTTGTACTAGAACCAAGACACAGGGCAGCAAGCTCAGAGGCTGAACAACCATGGTAAGAGATCTTATTGTCCCTGCCTGCTTTCCTCCTCTTTAAAAATACTGAACAGAAGCAAGTCTGTATTTTTTTACTACACAGATAAAGGAAGGATTAAACTTCCCACCTCACCAGTGATACTCTCTTCCAGATGGCCTATACATCATATTTTTTTTAAATATAACTTCAAAAGAGGCCTTACAACAAAAATTAACAAGCATCTTTCTTTCCCTCGGTGCTCTTATATTGCTGGCACTTGTTTTCCCCTAGAATATAACTGAATGGATGTAGAGGGAACCTGCCAAACTTCTGCAGCTCTGGAAGGAGAGCCACATCCAAGTGTGTAAGAAGTGCAATCACCTCACTGAAAACTGCTATGCTGTGACAATATACACCCATTGCTGAGCTGCACTGGCTATGCAATGCAGCCTTCTTGTAGAAAATTACCCTGGATTGCAAATTTCCCATTATAATTTATTTTGGTTTACCAGAATAATCATGATAAGCACAGTCAGAAAAGTTTACACCTAGCACATTGAGTAAAATTTCTCATAACTAACAAGTTCCCTGAACTTGTATACTGCTCAATTCAGGAAATTGAGACTTGTATGTCCAACTGTTTTGGTATAACAAGTGGCATACATTTATATTACAGTCCTAAAAGACATACCTGTTTCTTACTTATCTTATTTTTATCAAGTTTTAGTTTGGATTAAAAAGCACCAATTCCTTCAAATACATTACAGCTCTACTAAGCTTAAACAAATACCTAAAAGAAAAAGCACACAGTGATGACTTTTAATATCTTCCTATAATGAATAATACCCTATGGCAAGGAGTTTTGTAACTCAGCTGCATGTTTTGTAAAGAACCATCTTTTTCCAGTTTGAAAACTGATACTTTCATTTGATACTTTCTCGAGCCATAAGGGCCCACAAGCAATTCCTCATTATATTCCCTCTTCAACACACTCATGACTGTATATGACTCATCTTCATGTATTCGTTTTTTTCCAGACTGAAGAAATACAGCTTAATGGCTTCCTCTCTCCTCTCAAACCCAACATAAAATGTATTTCCAAAACAGAAGGTAAGAGCAGTAAAAAAATTCCAGTCTCAAAATTTAATCTGCACTCTGTTGTTAAGCAACATGAGTCATTGGTGTGACTTAGGTTACCAAACCACTTCCTTGCTGCGCTGCACAAGACAGCTGAACTGATCTGTTTTCTCTATGCCCCTGTCTAATTACATCTGTTGAAATGACTTCTACATGAAAGCATTCCTCAAATATCTTTTATTCTTTTAATATTTATTGAGCACATCTCACTAAAAAATTTTATTCTACAATTACATATCACCTTGGAAAGAAATTAGTTGAGAATCCCCTATCATAACCAGCATCAGGTTTCTCCTTAAGTTTTATCTCAAGACAAATCCCATCCAACTCCATGATTCATTCAAACTTTCATCATTTCTAAACATTCATCTCCCAGCTTAAATATTATAACCTACCTAACGCAAGGATTCACTATTTTCTAATTACAGAATTAGTTTCAAAAATCAATTCCATAGACTAAAACTTTACTTAGGAAAAGGAGAAGAAAAGAAATAAAGAGAAAGATAGAAGGAAAAAAACCATGTGGACTCAAAAGGTTTACCAATCAGACAGACTAAGATTTCATCTTGCCAACAAGAGCTCAGACTTAGCAAGCCTTAAGAAAAATAATGTGGTGGCAACTCCTTTCCTTCACAAAAAATAAGCACGTAAGCTATCTCTCCTGTCCTCAGCAAAAAGGAGAGTCTTAATTTGATTACAACATGCACTTGGCAGCAGAGAAGTAACAACCTAAAACACAGCTTCATTTACAGTACCAAAAGAGAGAACAAAACATCCAGAGAACATCAAAATAGTTAAAGGTCCTAACAACTAGAAAAGTATCTATGCAAGAGTGCCTGCAAGGTCTGCATAACCTCAGCACACTGGAAGAAGAAGATCCAGCAGCAGTAACCAAAACTACAAGGAAACTGAACTTACCTTCAAGGAGCATATATCCATAAGAACACATCCCATCATCAAAGCTAAATCACTAATGATTACTAAAACAACCATTTCCAATTCTAAGCTATGTGTTTTAGCAATAAAGGAAAATAAGGAGCAAAGAGCATTTGAAAGCTGCTGAGGAAGTTGGTTTTAAAAAAATATATACAAAAGTCCTCATTTTTAGTATCTTTGAAGATAGAAACTTCAGGCACAACTTCAGCCCTCAATACATGGCTGTCCAAGAATTCTGCCTTCTGACATGTTACAGCCAAGAGCAACTATGAAAAGGTAATATAGGTAAGGAAAGAACAAAAATAAAAACTATTGTGATTTATAATAGGACATTACCATGTTCTTTAAAAGTGGATTTTGCAATCCAAATTGCAATAATTTTATCAACATAATTTTCATTCCTTTTGAAATTGTGATGATATCAGCATAAGAGTGCCAACTTTGACCTTAGATTAAACAAAAAATCCGAATAGTAGACTAATTTTCTAAATTAACAGATACAACATTTTGTGGAGTGATAACGCATATTATCAACTTAGTTTTTAAGAGATAAGCAAGCAAGTTATAGTTACATCAGAAATAGATCATACCAAACAATCACATACTGAAATAGTCAATTACAAGCTTGGTTTAGTCAATTTTTCTCTCCATATTGGTACATCATTCTTAATTACATAAACAGGAGTAGCAATAAATAAAATAGCAACTAACTTTATTTTAAGGGTGCCAGCATCCCACAGCCAAAAGCATATAGTTCCATCTGCCCCGGTTGAAGACAAGTATCTCTTTGAGCCACTGCATAGTGGAGAGAACTGAGAAAAAGGGGAAGAAAAAAGAAAAGTTCTCCTGTCAATCTGTTCCAGATGTGCTAAGTAGTTCCCCAATTCACCTCACCAAACAAAGAAAATAAAACAAAACAACATCAAGTACCAAACCATACTTAAGAGAAACAGATTGGAATGAATACCAAAATAACTAAAGGCTGCTCCTGTCACTCCCTGTAGAACAACCCTTTTGGGTTACCTGCCAAAGCACTCCAGGTTCCTCCTCCCTCCCCACCACCCAAGTTGCACAATAGCACATAACTAAACAAAAACAAACCAAAGTACTCCCAGTAACTGACTGCAGTTTTTACCCAATGCACCTGTGTTCAGAATCACAGCCTGGGAAGGAATGGTACTTCAAAACAGAACTGCCTGCATGTGTCATTTTTTTGAACAATTACGTCTGGGATTCTTCAAAGGTCAGGCATTTTAACAATAAACATGTGTTTTTTTTCACAATGCATACCATGAAAATTCCTTCTCACTTCAAGCTTAACTGCACATGTTATGCTGGACATTCTCATGAGTCATTTTTGCAAAGGAAAAACCTACCTGCAGTGACGTTATAGATGCACTGTGGCCCTGCAGGACTGCTAAGGGTGCACAAGTCCGAAGGCACCAAACTCGGATCATTTTATCACAGCTTCCAGCAGCTATCATGGTGTTTTCATAGTTTACTGCCATATCAGATATTTCAGCTGCATGCCCTCTCAGGGTAGCCAACAACCTTCCATCATCGGTTGCCCAGATTTTTACAAGGCAATCATCTGATCCCTAAAAGTAAGACAGAAATAATTTCAACCATGCCATTGGTTGTTTTGATGCTAGAGTTAGCACAGTGAAGTGAAAAACAGAACTAGTGACATGCAGATACTCCCACCCATGTTTTTAACAGTTTTCCACACTGCATTCAAAACACAAATTTACATTGATTCTCAACAGTATATACAAATCATAATACATTTCTAATACAGATCACAAATCCTACAGCAAGTTGGTTTATGTTTCAGTAAGACACTTCTTCCAAAAATCAAGCACAAACTAAAGAAGTTCTTTTAATACATTAAAATAAAGATTTACATTAAACGTGAAAGTGAATTATAAAATGGTACAGTGTCATTTATACCCACATATGTTCCTTATCTTCCTAGTTTCATCATCATCATACTTACCACAACAAGTTAGGTAAAGAGCATATATGAACAGCTATTCCATTATTAGGTCAAACTACTACAAACCTGCCTAAACATTCACTTTAACAAAACACCAAAATGACCATTCTTTCTCAACAAACTCAAGAAGTTTCATCTACATATTCATACTTAGCTCAAGTTTTGCTGTTCTTCCCACACAATTCTAACAGCTACTTGCCCACATACAACAAATTCCCAGCCCTAACAAAAATTCAGAACTCGTTCCTTCATTTTTATTGCATTTCTGTGCTTTCCTGAAAGACTGAGCATCTGCACCACACCATGGCTCGATACAATGACATTTGAACACTGCACACACACCGACAGACAAGATGTATTGTAAACATTCCATTCAATTTCTTAGGTTCAGAAGCAATACAAAGTTGGGTTTTAACATCCAGTGCACTGATCTGCTACTGGACTCATGCAGGTGCTACAAGTTACAATGTGATACCACTTTTACAAAATTTCATCAGTTTTTCCAATTCCATCTACTTACAGGGCCTCTGCACCTCTGCCTCTGTAATCTAACATTTACACTTTAAAGACAGCAGAAGGCATGGCAATACTATAATCTACCTTTTATAAAATAGGATCACATCTCCTAGGCAAAGGAAATAGTTACAGAAGTTTGTTCATAATTATATTTTTTGCCCCTTGGGTGAGAAGAGCAATATAGTATATAGCCTATACTATTTCTACCTGTGCATAAAACTTCCATGCTGAGATTCTGTGGAACACATTTGCCTCATCTAACTGCTAGGCTGCCACAGTGCCAGACCAGGCAACACAACCAGAGTCTGAGTTACAGCAGGAGCTGAGGGCAGAATCACAGAATTGTTCAGGTGAGAATATACTTTGGTCTAGTCCAAACACCCTGCCCAAGCAGGGTCAGCTAGGACATGATGCTGTGTCCACCACTCAGGTTTTGTTATCTTTGGGCATCAACCGAAGGCACCCTCTTGTTCCGTCACCCCAGTCCTTAAATGAAGCATGAGAGAGCACCAGTCTCAGTACCAAACCCTGTGGTACACCTCTAGTGACTGGCCACCAGCTGGACCTTGTGCTGTTAATCACAACCCTTCAAACCTGAAAATGCCCTAAACTGACAGTCTCACAGTCCACACATCTAACCCATACAGCACCAGTTCATCAGTAAGGATGCTATAATTATCTGAAAGATAGTATCTGCTCATGTGGTTCTGTTAGCATGACATGAGACTCTAGAGTATGAAGAAGCTTGTCTATTCTTCTCAAAATGCAGTCACCACCAAAAAACCCAAGAAGCTGAGACAGAAGGGTATGTGTTCTTGCTGGTCTGTAAAACGGCAAACAAGAGCCTCACCACTCAAGAGAGATCTTAAAGTAGGAGGAAGGAATGGCAGACCCAAAACTACCAAACACTAGAGAAGGTAGAAATCAGTTACAAAGATGTAAAATGGTCAGCAAGAAAAAAAAATTAAAAATAGTTGTGGTGCCTAATACCACCTGGTGGGTCCCCAGAGGTGTTTTTAGTAACAGCAAACCAAGGAAAGAAAAGCATAAAATGGGCCTGCTCCCCGCCAGTGGACTATAGCATCACTATAGAGATGCATGTTGTACATCTCCAGTCAGAGAAAAAAATACTGTCAGCCAAGTCTCGACAATGAAAATGGGGAAAGAGTGGGAGGGGGAGGCAGAAAGGAAAACAAAAGAGAAAAAAACTAAGGGAACATTATAAATTCTGTAGCAACTTGGCAAAGACATCAATACTGGAGCTCAAATAAATTAATGTGTTTCTATCTGATCTGAATGGGACAACTCAAAATTCTTAAAATACTGTTGCAATTGTACTAGCAAGAGCATTTAGCTTACACCACAATTCACGTTTCCAAGGTTATATCCACAAGTGCTACAAATTATGTACCTATTAAAAAGCATCTGTCAAAAGTGAATCCTAAAACAACTTCAGCACCGAGACAGAATTGATGACTGCATTACCAAGGTATGGAGTAAAATTTGTTCATTTTCCTACCATTACACACACTTGTGGGATGAAGTGAAACAGCCAAGCAACACACAAATTAATCTTGGGTTGGAAATCTTACACAGACTATTACACAATGCTGTTTATTATTCCCTAGAAAGTATAATGTCAGCAGAGACAGGAAAATTGAGGTGGGGAGAAAAGGAGGTTTTTGCAGTCAGAAATTTAAGTAGTGCAGGAACTAGAGAAGACAGTATTTGTTTCTATTACCCTGCATGGGTTCTGCAAGTCATGCTTTTCAGTAGAACTACAATACAAAGTCTCTACAGGCCGCAGGGAGGCAGCTGCCTCACCACACTCTTCCCCATGGGTTGCAGCGGAATCTCTATTCCAGCACCTGAAACACCTTCTCCTCTTCCTTCCTCACTCATGACAGTGTCTTCAGGGCTGTATCTCTCACGTATTTTCACTCCTCTCTCCCAGCTCCAGCTGCCCTCTGATTTTTCTCCTCTTTCTAAATGCATTATCCCATTGGCACTACCACCATCACCAATGTGCTGAGCCTTGGCCAGCACTGGGTCTATCTTAGAGCCAGTTGGCATTGGCTCTGTTGGACATGGAGGAAGTTTCTGGCAACCTCACACAGAAGCTCCCCCAGTACCACCACCTTGCTATGTGAATAAAATAAAGATCAACTAAGCTAAGAGGAAAAATGTATACCGTCTTATTTCCACTGTCCTTAGGCAAAATAGAAGCAATGTCTTTCCAGCAAGGACAACATCTCCCAGATGAGTATGACTAAAAAATGTGCTGAGAATACCTTTTCCTTTTAATTTGAAACAGAATATGAACAAAGCTTGAATGTAGAGGTTTTCAATCCTTCAGATGTCAGCAGGAATAGGAAATAATTATGAGGCAGCTCTAGAACCAATTATAAATCTAAAACAACTTATCTAACATCACACTGAAGGCTGTAGAGTAAAAATGTAAGGCAAGAACAATTCCCTACTGATGCAAGCAAATTTACCTACCACACCAAAGACTTTAGAAGTTGTACTGGTCTAGATTGAAAAGAACTGGCACCATTTCATTATACAGATGCAATTAGAACACAGCAGTTCATGACTTTTTATCCACTAACTATACAAGGCCAGCTACAGCAATCTGGATTTTACTGAAATGTGGAATACAACCATTTGCCAACAACCACTTTAACATCTGCATGAAGAACACTGGATTTACCTAAAAGTGCAGAGATAAGAAGTTCAGTTCCAGGCCCTCCAAAATGCAAATTCAGCAACCACAATTAATATCTACAGCCACTTTATTTAACACCTGAAGTAATCATGATCTAAACTGGGAACTTTCTTTCAAGCAATTAGACCAGGACACCAGTCAGCAAAGGAATGCTAGCAAAACTCTGGGGTTGCAGAAACATATTGCGCCTCTCCAACTCCCATTTTATTTCAGGTTGTTCTCTCTTAAAAAAAATCTGCTGTTACACTCAAGAGAATTCTCATAAAATCTTAAATGCATTCTGCCATGTCACATACAAAATAAACCCACAACACAGAGCCCATTTCCTGATAAGTAAATCACGTATAAACCACAGGACATAAGATTTTAATGCCTGTGATTTTGCTTGCTGATGAAAACAAAATAAATATGAAAATTAGTCTCTTCTATGCCTGAAGTAACAAGTGAACAAATAAATAAGCCTGTTCAAAACACTGCAAGGTGTCCCATTCTTTCAACCACACATCTCCCCATGCAACAAAGCAAGATGTATGTGGACAAAAGGGAGAATTATATTTACAACTTCCTTAAAATAATTTTAGAAATTAGGACTGCAAGGCAAAATAGAAAACTTGAACTGTACTTCTATCAGCATTGTTTGAGCTATCTGACATGAGGTTGAGGGCACAATCAAGTTCCTGAATCCACACAGGTATCAATTACATCCAGTGTTTGTAGGAAGGCAATAAATGCAGCCAAAGCATCCTGGACTGGCATGAAGTGTGTTTATGAAATCTTTGTCTCTACTGAAACTGACTACTTGCCAAGAAATCTAAATATTACAGGGTCATCTATGTGGTTTTATAAATCCCATGCCTTGGGAAACCTACTTTCAGTACTGATTTCAGGCATCTGTCTAGTATTTATGACTTAACAACAACAAAAAACCCCAAATAGTTAAAAATACTAAAAACACTAGTATTTAAAAAAAGTTCCTAGGACCCCAAAAACAATATATTGTGAACCAACATTTTTACAACACATCATGTGATTGTTCTCTCTCTGACTTCCTAATCTAATTCCGTGGTGGCAGTTTCTTGTTTTGCTTATGTTTTTGCTAGAGAAAAAGCCAGAAAAAAGAACCTACACAGGGTAAATCCTTTCTACTGCAAATGAACAGTTTTCTCAATGAACTACACAGATCAGCAACCACCATCATATCTAGTGCTCAGATACATAAGCCAAAACTATTTTAGTGTGTAAACCAGCAGGGCTATTAAAAACCAAATATGAGAGGAACACTAGTAAAGGACTTTTTCTGCTTTTCATTCATAATCAGTGTACCTATCCTATATTTGGGTTTTGGAAACAATTAGGTGACATATCACATGTAATTAAAAATGAAAAAAATCTACAAAAATAAAGATGTTGTACTCACAGTAAATATTCGCCTGCCAGTCCGATCAAAAGTTACACAGTATACAGAAGATAAGTGTCCTAAAATTCGCTTATGCATCTTCATATGTTGATAGACTGCAGTTGGAACAAGGCGTTCAAGTCTGTATTTTCCATTTAGTTTTCTTGAAAACAGGGTATCCACTACCAAATGGGTAAAGAAAAAAGAAGAGACATATTTATATCGCGTTCAAAAGCTAAAATACTTGACAATGGTGGAAAATTTATTTCAACACTGGACTACCTGCACATACAAACAGCTTACTACAGTAATTATCTCATTTTGCTCTAGTTAGAGAAAAAGAAACAAAAGTAGTCTGTGCTACAGACATGGAAAAAGTACTGAGATGCAAGGCATAGTACAAAGATGCAATACAACTTCCAAATTTAAGTGCCCAAATTCAGGAGTACTGAGGCAGCTTCCATGAAAGAGTAACCTACCACAGATGTAAAAAGTGTAAAAACTTCCACACAGCTATTAACTGAAGGTCAGCATACATTCAAATCTTCTCCAAGGCAATATGTTTCTTGAGGTCTACTCAAACATTTATCCACCACTTGTAAGACCATTCCTTTTTTAAAAATCCTCCTACCCACTACACTACAATCCTACTACCCACAAACACACACACACACAAAACTACCAAACAAAAATTTACAAATTCATTTACCAAAACTTAAAGAAATTTCTGATTTTGACTAATGAAACTTAATTTCAAAGAACTGGGTGATACTTTTCAAGTTTAAAAGCTAACAAGCTCCAGGAGCAAGAATTCACTTTAACAAAATGGAAATTTTCCATCAAGAATGTCAGTGAAGAAAATAAAACTCGCGGTAATACTTTTAAACTATTATACTATTCATGCAATAATAAAGCAAAGTATAATACTTCTCTGTGTGAATACATAAACATTAGTCACACACCATATCCTCATCAGACCAAAGAATGGCAATGGTGATACATTTTATAATCTACAGAACTGTGACAAGGCAGGTAATGTAACATTCACACACAGAATGGTGTTGGAAGATTTAAAGCAAATTTGTAAGGGACCACAGTCACTCATCCAATCTAACCTCCCTGCTCAAACAAGCTGTGTCAAACTAGAGCACGTGGCACAGGATTGCATCTCACAGTTCTCGAATGTCTCCAAAGAGGGAGACTCCACAACCTCTCTGGGCAACCCAATCCAGTGCATAGTCACCCATACAGGGAGGAAGTTCTTCCTCATATTCAGGTGGAACTTTCTGTGTACCAGTTTCTGCCCATTCTCTCTTAACCTATTGCTCCACACCACTGAGTAGAGTCTGGCTTTGTCCTGGCACCCTCCCTTCTGATACCAATAGACATTGATATGGTCACCTCTCAGCTGTTGCTTCTCAAGGATGAGCAGGCCCAGCTCTCTCAGCCTGTCCTATTTATCTCAGAGAGGGGCACTCCAGTCCCTTGCTCATCCTCATAGCCCTCCATGTCCTTTTAGAGCTGAGGAGCCCAGAACTGGACACAGAACTCCAGACTGTCCTCATCAGGGTTGAGTAGATCACTTCCCTTGACCTGCTAGAAATGGTCTTCCTAAGGCATCCCAGGATACCACTGGCCTTCTTGGATACAAGGGCAAGAAGAATGCTGGCTCATGGACAACTTGCTCCCTAGTACAAACTGTGAAAGAGCTACAACCCCCTCACAACACACAGGTTTGGCCCAGACCAACGTAACCGTGGTTCATAAGCCAGCACAGGTCAAACTACATCATATATGCCAAGTTTTATAGTGGGACTGTAGCAACTCTGTAAGAACCACAAGCTTCTTGTGTTATATAGCCAAGTGCCAAGTCCATTAGCCTCAGGCCCTAATTCAAGGAAGTTTTCCTAGTTCAAGAAGCTCTGTGAAGAAGTAGAATTGTTAGCTGTAGAGCAAAGCACTTTTAGCTGAGAAGCAATTGCTATCTTAAGGCTTTACTACATATCTTCACCCTTCCCTCATATCAGAAAAAGATGCATTTGCTTTATGACAAACTTTTCCCTTGCCAGCAGTCTACTGCAGAACAGCAGGAAACCAAGATTAGTTCAGGTACAAGATAAATCTAGTTTTGGTATCTGACAAATCATCCTACATATAAAAAAAAAAAAACCTCAAAAAAAAAAAAACCCACCAAAAAAAACCAAAAAAAAAACATACATGCACAAAAAGAAACCAAACAAGTACAAACACACAAACAGAATAAAGGTTTTTGTCCTAACAGAGTGAGTTTACACAATAATCTCAACCTACACAGAAATTACCTTTTGTCTTAAAGTTTTAATTTGTAGAGATGTGTCAATGAAACAAAACTGCAGAGAGACTAAGATAAAACAACAAACAACTTTACATAAGCATGTAATTTTAAATACACACCTGAATTTATAAAAAAATCTCTGAAGTATTTGCGATCAACTTTAAGTTTGAGGAGATTTATGGGAGTGGGTTGTTTGGTTTTGGGGGGTTTTTGGTAACACTGGAGAAGCTAAATTTAGCAGAACACAAGCCAGTTTTTCTGAGAAGGGTCTTGCTAATGGCAATTACCAACCAAGTAGCAACTAGTTACCAGTTCACATATCCCTGGGAAACTCAACAGGTGAAACACCTCTTGTTCTGTAACAATCACTCTACCAGAGGAAATAAAAGGTAATACTGTGACACTGGAAACATGAACACTGGAATCCATCTTAATTAAAACATGCAAAAATACCAAAACCAGTTAAAAATAAAACTAAGTGAATTAAAAAGCAATTTGACATGAAAAAACCCTTCACAGTGTTACAAACTTCCATTCTCTGGGAAGAATTTTTTTTACCAAGTGCATGCAATTAGCAGAGGGGAGGGGAAGAATCAGTCTCCCACAGGTTTGAACAATATCCACAAGCACAACTTTCAGGGCTTCCCAAACTAGAGGGTATCTTTTGGTAATTTAAAATGGAATTCTCACAACCACCATTGTTTTTCAATATCCCTTTCATTTAGCTACCTTTATATTTACTCCTGTCAGCTTTTGCCAAGTGCCAAGAATCTATCCTGATTTCTCTGAGCAATTCCTGCTATTTAATCCAAACACCTGCACACCTGCAAACTTTGCTAGCACATTAGCTTTTTTTTTCCCCTCCAGAGTACAGGTAAAAATCAAAAATACCCGTGTCAAAAATTCCTGCATTCAAACAATCAAATTGATTTTTCTTGTCCAAGCCAAGATGAGAAAGGTTACCCACTGTTCATAATAATGCCTTTGTACAAATTATAAGCCTTTGGTTTCATAACAACTGTTACATCAAAGCTTGTCAAGTCTCTAATTTATTTAGCTTGATTTTAACTGCATTTGGAAAACAATGAATTTAGAATTCTCTGTGACAGCAAGTCTAATCTCTCTCATTTTAGCCCTATTAGAACTTTGCTGTCTTTGCTTGGCCTCACACAAATGAGCGAATATGAATAAAGCTGTTAATCACAGGAAGCATGACAAGGTATAAGAGGTTAAACAGTTGCAGTGGGAGCTACAACCTACATAAGGGAGTGAAGGAAGATGATACTTTATCCCAAGATGCATTAGAGAATGCTGGCTGGGCCTTACCGTGAGTCAACCAACACCAAGGGAAAGGTCGTAAAGAAGAAAACAACAGAATAGAGATTGCATGCTCCTTGCTGGAAGGGCACTGTGAAATGGACCATGCATTGAAAAAACTGTCCAATGCCTGCCTGACCAAGGAAATTAATACTACCTTACTTTTACATTCCTATCTTCTACTTACACATAGGGTCCTGTTTTAAAAATAAATAAATAAAATTGAAAACAGATTAAAAAAAACAGATGCTACTGAATGGTTGTTGCACAACACAATATGATAAACCACCACTTACTCCCAAATGATATCCTGGTTTCAAAATCAGAATTCTTCATATTTAATAATCAGTAAAAGACAGTGTCTGAGAAAGCTGTGAATGTGTTGACATTTTGAAACTTTTTCACAAATCTTATCATTTTAAGTTGCTAACAATTGTTTACTAACTGGTTCCAAACAAAATTAAATGCGTTCCAGTTTTTAGTAACTGGGCTCATATTGGTATGATATGACCAGCCTCCAAGACTGAGATAGTCTACTACCACCCAAGCACTGAATGGCTGAGGTGTGAAGGAATCTGTATAGAAGTCATCTATTCCAAGCCCCCTGCTCAAGCAGGGTCAGCTGGAGCAGGTTGCTCAGTGCTGCAACCAGTCCAGTTTTGAACATCTCCAAGGATGGAGACTTCACAAACTCTCTGAGCAACCTGTGCCAGAATATTATCATCCCCCAAAGCTGGTTTCTTATGTTTAAATTCAAGTTTCTCTATTTCAGTTTTGGTTCCTGACCTCTGTCATGTCAGAATGCACCAATGAGAAGAATCTGGCTCCATCTTCATCACATGCTCCAATTCCAGGATTTACAATCATTGATACTACCACCACCATTCTGCTCATGCCACACTTTCTCTTCTCAAAGCTAAACAAGTCCAAGTCTCTTGGCTCCTCCTTTCTGGTCCTTTGAGAGACCAGTTAACAGCTATAGACTGTCCATGTATGTCTTTTCCTGAGGAGCTGGATCCAGCACTCCAGATGTGATCTTATTTACACTGAGTAGAGGGGAAAGAACACCCTCAACCTAATGGCAATGCACTGCCTCCAGCAGCCCAGCATGCTGCTTGGGTTTTCTGTGCAAGGGCACTTAGTGTCTGACACATTCAGCACAAGGACAGCTAGGTACTTTTCTCCAAAGCTGCATTCCAGCAGGTCAACCCCCAGTATCCACTGGTACATGAGGTTATTTCTCCCCAGGGGGAGGACCTTTGCTCTTCTCTTTGTGAAACTTCATTAGGTTCCTGTTGACCCATTTATCCACCCGGTCAAGGTCCTCCTCAATCATTCACTATTCCTGGATTTCACTTGTTTGCCAAACTTTTTGTTTCATCATCCAAGCTATTAATGAAGGTGTTGAACAATACTGGCACTTGCACCAACCTCTGGAATACACGAGAGGAGGACAAGATTGGCTCTTGTGCCAGTCACTGGAATTCACTCTGCTGGTTACAACTCTTTGACCCCAGCAGTTGTGTCATAACTTTTCAGTTTGTCATTGAGAATATTATGGGAGTCTGTTAAGAAAGCCTCGCTGTACTTGGGATAAATGACATTCACTATTGTCCCCTAATCTCCGAGCCTCTCATCTCCTTTAAAAGGCTATTGGGCTAGTCAGGAACGATTGCTCCTTCACAGATCAATACCAAAAACTCTTAACCATGTACTTGTCTTTTCCTACATTGACCTTCAGAAATATTTGCTTCATCACTTGCCCAGGGACTGAGATGAGGAAGACCCACCTTTAGTTTTATGAAGTCTCCTTCTCATCCTACTTGAGGTCCCCTGCCCCATTCAGCAGCAGGACTACTCTTTCTCCTACTGCTGATACACCTGTAAAAGCTCTTTATGTGCTGCTTCATGTCCCTCACCAAATCTATTGCCAGAAGAACTGCAGCTTCCATTACTGCAGAATCAAGAATGGTTTAAGTTGGAAAGGACCTCTAAAAATCCTCTAGTCTAACCCTCCTTTGAAAGAAGGGCCCAAATATTGCTCAGGATCTTGAATCTCTAGAGTTTAAAAAAGCAAATGGCGTAGAGAAAAAACATGCCATTCTTGACCTAAAGGCTCTAAATATAAAGAGTTTAAATTCCATTTTTTCATAAAGGTCACTCGGGAACCTAAAATACAACTCTGTTTTTTAAAAATATTGCCTCTGCTGTCACAATTCACTGCTGCCAACAACCTTAATCTCAAAACCACACATCTCAGAGTCAAAAACACCTTATTTGTTTGGTTTCCTGTGGAACAATGTAAAAACCAAGCAAAGACCGATAGAAATGAAGTGGTGGGAGCTTTCAGTGGAACTTACAATAGAGTATAGATGTTCTCCCACTCAAAAGGCATGCAACAGACAGTAGAAAAATGCCTTCCAAGTTTCAGAAATTCTCTAACTCATCCCCCACCCAAAACAGAACAAGCAGCTCAAAGAAAAACAAAAATCTGTTAAAAGGAAGATAAATTTGGGGGTCTAAAAGATATGACAGTATTAGCCCTCTTATTCTTTTCACTTGTCTTTCTTTCTACTTTCTAATTTTACCAAAGAGATCAATTCTATCTCCTTATGCACCTGGTTTTATCCTTGAATATGGAATACGCCTTAAAGATGGGGGGGATAGTAAATCTGCCTTATCCACTAGCCAGTGATAAATCAAATTTAATTTTGTACCATGTGTAAGTGATATTTTTAAAATGCATACACAATATTTCATTTTCTTCCTTTCTGGAGTTGTATTTAACTAGCGTAAATTCTGTTCTGAAAACCAGAATCCAGCTTCATTCCCCTTCCAGTCACACAAAAATAGAACCAGATTCAGAAGAATCCTGGAAGGATACCCAAAGGATATAATTCACTTACAACTCTTAGCCTTATTGAATAAAGTTTCATTAACTTAAGAGGCTAGACAGGCCTCTAATGAATACCACAGAATTCAGAGCTGTTAAAAATAATAGTAGAGACTGCGAGACAACTCCTTTCACTCACCAAGCTAGTAAGACTGAATATATCAAGCATTCAGTTTGGTGCTGTTGAAGGCTTTTTTTTCCCTTTCTTCAAAGATGTCAAAACCAAAATAAGAAAAGCCAGCTTGATCTGGCTTCTAACTTCCTACCATTTTTCTGTTCAGCTTCTGAACTCTATACGGTATTCCAAGTATCTTAACTTAAGAGATTACTTTCAACCAAGTAAAATGATTAAGCTCGCTATGCTATCAAGCCAGAACTTGTCTCTGGTCATATCATGAAGATAAAAGAATATTAACTCCTAACTGGAGTATTTCTGAAAACACAACAATTCTACCTACACTTCAAATTTCACATATAATATTCATTTGCTTGATGAAAGCAATTGCCAACCCTTCCTAATTCAGAGCGGTAAGAGGTAAGATATTTCAAGAGGCAGAAAGCAAAAACAAATGAAAGCTACACAAACTCAAACATTTCCAAACTTTCCTGACTTTAGTGATACTCCACTTGCTTTCACTATATAGTTCCATTGGTATCTTACTCACAAGAGTAAGATACCATGACTTCTGCATCTCATTTATTCCTGCACACTAACAAGTCTTTACTTTAGTATAATTCACTCTAGACTTGACTAAACATGTACAACAAGATGTTACTTTTGCACAGATCTTTTAATATAAATGCAGTCCTTTCCTTTATTTTCTTCCTATAGTTAACAGAATAACAAGAGTTGCACGAAGTACTCATAAGCCAGTTTTTAGGCCTAAAGTATCTACTGTTATTTCTAAAAGTTATTTCTAAAAATAGAAATTTTAGAAAGTTTTTAGAAACTTGCATCTAAAACTAGACATATACACTGCTTTCAGAATCTGGCATTCTCTTTACAGCCAAAATATTAGTACCACTTAAAAAACATACAAAAACAAGTGTAAAATGCCTCAGAACTTTTCTTTAAGTTGATTATTCTGCAAAACCTTGAAATACTAGTTTTGAACAGCAGCAAAAGCTGGTCAGGAAAAAAATAAATCTTCCTTGACTGGGGCAAACAGCCAGTTTCATTCAGGTCCTCATACCCAAATGGTCAACTTTCATAAAAGTTCTGAGCTCAAAGCTCTCTAAAGTTTATGCTTAGGTTCATTCCTTTTTCAGCAGTTCCCAAAAATTACTGGAAAAGAGCTTTTTCTCTTTCTGCATCCACAAAAATGAGACCTTTAACAAAACAAACCAGAAAATGACCTAGTGCTTTTGTTCTTAATTAAGCACTTCAGCAACTTTTTTATAAGATGTATCGCACAAGTGAGAGCAATCGGACAAAGACTACTCCATGCTCAAGTTTTACTTCTCTTCATCATGTTCTACAGACACTCCATAGTTTTCAGGGTAATTAAGTACTTTTACATATGTATTTTAATTGGCATAAACCAGCTACCTAAAAGGCGGCCGGCACAACATGCACAAAAGTAATCCTAAATAATACCCCATCAACATCATACCTGCATCGATTCATCAGGCTAGGAAATAAATTAACAACTTTGTACATTCACTGAAATCTAAGTTACAGTTTCCCGCACAACACAGAAGAATTT
>VXBU01012043.1:31433-42115 GCA_013400315.1 Bombycilla garrulus | reverse complement strand
CTCACTTTTCTACACATGAAAAAAAGAAAAAGGGTGCTCCTTAAGAATCTTCTAAAATATCACATCTTGATCCTTCTAGCAGCTAAAAAAACATGCATCTTTGTTCTTAGAACATGAAAGCTAAAAAACGTTTGAGTGACCACATAAGAGTTTAAAAATAAAACCTGGAAGAGCTCTGAACTCTAGCTTTCAGTTTTTCAACAGTACAGACAGCACATGCATCCTTCATGAGACAGCACAGCAGAGCAAGCTAAAGGACAGCTACACAGTTAGTGAATGGACCAGAGAGAAAAAAGAATAACTTCTACAAGACACAAATTTTTCCAAAGGATACGGTTACCAGTCTACATGACCAACTCTTCCTAACAATAGGTGCAGGCCTTGATGCCCTATAATACTAATTATTTATCTACTGGCAGCCTTATTACAGCTTTCAGAAAGTGTTTTGTTTGTATGTACTCATCGTTTAAATACATTTTATTCAGTTTTACACTTCAAAGACAAAATTAGCTTCAGAGAAAATTTTACAATAAATAAACACAGCATCTTAATAAAAACACTACAGGTAAGGTATGTGACACTAACAAGGATAAATATAAACAGAACTACTATTTATCGCTCACCATCATAATAATCAATCACCCTGAGAGTTAGGTATTACAATGGCAGTGCCAGAATAAAACTGACTTACCTATACTAGGTGGACTGCCATAATTTACAGGGGACTCTGGAGGCCTTCCACAATGTAGTGCAGCAAGAGCAGATCCCTTCCATACGACATGTTTGCAACCTGTTTGTTAAAAATCACACCAAAAAATGAAGGCAAAAGATCTTTTTCATGCAAAACCACAAGAAAGGTATGAAATATGAATAACTTTCAAAATTCTCAGGAAATTTTCATACTTTTGTTTGTACGAAGCAAAGACTGTCTGCCAGCCCCTAATAATGTCTGCACTCCAGGGACACTCTGTGGAATTTCTTGCTCTAGAAGTGGTCCAAGTCGATGGCATATTTGAAGCAAGTGATCAGGTGCCAAGTGTCTGTAGTATTTCACCTATTATATCAAAGAGCAAACAAAACATTTGAGAAAGAATACAATATTTTTGATGCATTACTGGTTTAATCTTTCCTCCCCAGACTGTTACACAAACTCATAAGAAAATTATAGGATATTAAAGGATAAAAACAAATAATGACCTTTAAGTACAATAATTCATTCCAGCTGGTCCTAATTAATTCTTCTATTCAGCACATGCCACTTTGTACAGAGAACTGTTGGTATTTACTACTTTCTGACTTCAAGGCACAGTTGGTCATACACTAAAAAGCTCTCTTATAATCACAGTAAAAAAATGTAAGGTATATATTCAATATTACATTTAAGTAGGGGTCTGGTCAATTCAAATACTGTAAGACAAAGTTGAGACAAAGTTCGATGAGACAGCAACACTTACTTCTTTCAAGAATTACAAATACCAAATAAATAACATAGCTTTGTAAAAGGAAATACAAAAAAATCCTGACTCAATTTACCTAAGTTAAAACACCCTGAAACTTCACAACTGGCTTGATTTATTTTACATTTAAAGCTTTTAAACAAAAATGTTGGCTTAAGTAATTTAGCTTTTAAATTGGTATGTCTTCCCTATTGCATCTATAAACATGGGAAGTTTTTGTAACAGGTCATAATTACACAGTACCAAAACAAGCTCCTATTATCAGCAACATAATTTCTCACAAATTAATAACAAACCACTTTTAATGACTGCCAGATAAAAACAGTTTATTCATTTGAACTACTATAAGTCTAGATCACAGAACTGTCTTAAGTAACAAGGGGGGGAAAAGCTTTTGAAATGTATGGGACAACAATAAAAATCCTACTAACATAAGGCCGTTGGTTAAGAAATAGCATTTTTGAAATGCATAAGCTATTGTCAACTCAGACTATAAAAAGAATTAAAATAATAAATTAAGAAGAATAGCTGTTTTCTCCAATCCTTGTACAGAATATGGCACGTACTAGTTTTAATAGTTTGGCATGTAGTCTGCCATACAACCCGAAATACATATTCAGCTTTACTTCGCAGAAGAGGAAAAAAACCAGCAAAACATTGAAGAAAAAGCTTGTGATGTTTTGTTATTCTGTAACTAGAGGAGGTCTTGACTGACACTTGGGCAGAATGCTGCTTCTGTATTACACCAAATTAACAGAATATACCTCATTCTTCATCAAATGTGCTCCTACCCTACTGACACACCATAATCGTTTTATGTATTCCAGCAGTTTGTTAACATAAAGAGTGCTGATGTCTGAAACTGAGGTTCTGGAAAAACCTTGCTTACACCCGTAATTCCCACCACCACCACAATTTTCTAGTGAAGGAGGGAAAGTTTTCTCTCTCCTGTCTTGGTCTAACACTGGCCAGCAGCTCAGCCTTCTGCAGACACTTGCTCATTCTCACTGCAGTAGAATGGTGGAGAAAATCAGATGGGTAAAAGAGAAAAATCTTGTGGGTTGAGATAAAACAGTTTAATAAGTAAAGCAAAATCTGCACAGCAAGCAAGGCAAAATTCATTTGCTACTTCCCATCACCAGGCAAATGTTTAGCTGCTTTCTGGAAAGAGGGGTTTTCCTTCTGTGGATTATATTACATTTGTAGAAAGCATTGCAAGCTGTCTGAATTTGGCTGCCTAAAATTTAAATAGCTTGCAAAATTCACACAAGTGAAAAAATTTGTCTTTAAAAAATATTAAAAATAGTATTTTACCTAAATAAAATTGCAGCTTACCATGAAGATCAGTTATGTAAAATTGATAAATTCAATGTCATCAGACAGGCACCCAGAAGAGTGGCAAAAAAAAATTCAGAATTCTTACGAAAAACATTAATCAGAATAGCAAATTAACGTGCCGCCTTCTGCTTAAAGGAGGAATCACAGTCAAAATACAAGCATGAGAAAATATGAAATAGAAATAAATATATATAAATATGTTACAAAGCTGTATACACTTTTTGCCATCAACAGCCCGGATCCATTTCCATAGCTTTTGTTCTCTTCTGCTCCTATCAAAAGGAGCAAAAAGCTTAACAAACACTGCTCTTCACTTAATTCCATCTGAAACCAGAATTTGTACCTGCAAAATCTGAATTAATCTCTCAAGGATTAATAATTACTGGGTTTTTTTGTTTAACCATGAACAACACAACTAAATACGCAAAACAGTTGTTATTTTATCCTGCTCAAGATCCTACCATTTTATACATACTAAGAAATGCACAAAATCTAAAGTAAATGAAGTAAATCATCCTTGACAGATTCCAAAACTACAGCAAGCTGACATCTTGAGTCATATTTCTCATGATTTGTCATCAGCCATGTGCTCACTTTTTATTTTAGCAGAAACTAGGTAGGTATAATTCTTCTTGCAGTTTTTAAAGCAAATGTTTTGATAAGAGGTATCTCTCTGTTTTGTTCTTGATCATCTGTATTAAAGATCTCAATATATACCTTACACCCACACCACAGTCTCTTCTCATTTAAGTCCATTTGTGTGAAAAGAGCTATTTATGCCAAATTCTGCAGTAGTTGTGTGATGCCTCTTCATGGTATTTGTCTAAGTAATCACAGTTCACTAGTAAGCACCATTCGAAGCAGCTCATTAACAAACTGATTCAACAATACTTAGCGAGCTGTACGCTTTGCCAAAACAGAAGTGGCATTGCCCATTTAAACGCTTGTCAGCTCCAGGAAGTTTATAGAGCTATCTCGTGTACCATGCACAGTCAACATTTGGCTCTCATTTTCTTCCATAACACAAAAGTAGACACAAGAAACCTAAATAAAAAGGTAGGTTTCATTTCTCTGTAAAATCAGATAGGAACACTTATTTAATAAAAGCTTTTATTTGGACTGAATTTTCCTCTCCTTTTCTTCTTCTACAAACAAATAAAATGTGGAACTTGAATAACTTATTAAAAACCAGGCCATTAATTAAGTTTTCTCCAAGTGACATAATTTCTTCACCACAAAAAAGAAAAAAATTCTTTATCTATTCCAACTGCCTGACCCCTTTAGAGCTGACCAAAAGTTACAGTATGGTGTTAGGGGCATTGTCCAAATGTTTCAGAGAGCAACAGGCTTGGGGCTTTGACTGTCTCTCTAGGATGTCTGTTTCAGCGCTAATTTGTATGTGTGACTATTATAGTGGAAGTCACAAATTAAAAAAAATGTGTAACAGAAATTCACCCAATTTCTCCCTTTTGAAAAAGGAAAAATAAGAGCTGCAGAAAAGATAACCAAAGATAATAACTTGGTAGCAACAAATCAAGACAGGACAAAGTAAGTTTATTTAATATAATAAACTTATTCAGATTGTTCCACGGTGCAGCCTACCCAGAAACAATTTTTGCACTGACAAACTACAAAAAGAACCTAGAATCAACAAAAATACACCTACAACCCAAAAAAATCCACATCCAGAGTACTTAGAAGCCAGATTCCTGAGACAAAACAAAATAAATAATTTTTGTTTTAATGGTAAGTTTAGAAGCTTTGTCAGAAACAGAAAAGCTCAAGACAACTCAGAATGAAACTAGAAATTAATAGAATGAAAGAATAGACTGAAATTTGGTTCGATATCAATCTCTGATGCCAAGAGAAAGGAAAGCAAAAGGAAAAGAATAACAGATGTACAAGTATTTAAAATTCATACAGCTCTAGATGAAAGTGATAACTGGACTCTAGCAAGAGGAATTTTAAACTTATATGCCAAAATTGTGATCTCAAACAGCATAAAAAGCACAGGATTTTTTCTCTGCCAATCCCCTCTAGATGAAATTCTAGCTGTTTTTCTCCCTCTCCCTGTTAGACTTCCTTCAATGTCTAATTCTGCTGTTCTTCCAAAATAAATGCACAGAAGATGTACTTTTAAGATAAAATAATAAACTCTCTTTTTGTTCTCACAGTCTTTTCACATAAGTTAACACTTCTTAACTATTACTGTAACATATATTAGAACTCTGTTACCAAATACAAAATTTTCAGATCTTAAGCATAAATATTATTTTCTAGAACATCAGAAACAGCATTACCCTCAAACCTCTCCCTTTACCAACTACCCCCAACTTCACCTATTCCAAACAAGCAGCATGGGAATACACAAAATGCAGCTACACAGCTATCTGGACTCACACACAAACCTTTATTACCTTTGAAAGAGACCTAAGTGCTTCTATTTTTATTCTGCATAACTCTGCAGCATAATTCAGCATCAGAATCACAATGAATGAAACAGAAGAATCGGGATTTGACTTAGAATCTTTAGTTAAATTTGCAATACATAATGCAGTTGTTCACCACCAGTGTTTTAGACATCAGGTAAAATATGACCTTATTCTAGTGCTCCAGATACTTCACACACTGAAATATGCTCTCAAAAATTGCTAGTTCCCCTGTCACCCTGCTAACAGTCAACATGCTTAACTAGCAGGTTGGCTGTAAATATGCTTCAGAAAAACAAATTTCCACACAAGGACATTTAACAACAAAACCTACGTCAGTCAGCTACCTATATTCCAAGATGTGAGAGCTCAGTCTTACTAACACCAGCAGCTATCTGACTTTAACTATCCTGCCATGTAACATATTACCCAAAACAAGCCCCAAATTGAATTACAGTAATTGTTGTACTATCTCAGATCATCAGTCTAATACAGTACCATGTACCACCAGCCACTGCCTTCTCACTTGAAAATTAGGAATTGCAATGAAATGCAAGCAGTTTTCTCTCAAGAATTCTCATCCCCTTTTTCTTTTTTTTACGACGGAGGTGGGGAGTGTCTGCGGGGACACAACAAGGACAACCAAGAACAGGGAGGGAGAATAATTTTCCCCAAAACATATCTAATTCTGGTATACTTTCTAAATCTGCTTAAGCTAAAACTATATTAATATTTAACCACAATTTCCCATCAGAATGCCTATTATTTTACCGTGAGATTTTCTCTAATTAAATACATCTATACGAAACCAGCCATCCCAAGAACACATTAGGTTTTCAACTATGCAATGCTTTAATAGGTGTGAGGCCAGAGCAGATAAACTCAAGCCTTAGTATAAACAGTGTGCTGCAAGCTTACCACATGAGAAGGCATGAGCAGAGGCAGCATTTTTTGCCTTACGGACTAAGATGTTCAGCCCTGATTGCTACTGTTAAATTACCTGGAACTGTTAGCCTTTCTTTAATGTTTTGTGGGTTTTGTTGGGTTTGGGGTTTTTTAAACAAAAGCTACTCCTTAGAAACTTGATATTCCTCTTCATCCCATCTCTCAACAGGGTTTCTTAGTCCCAGTTTGGAAGAACTAGCACAAAACAGTTGGCTTGGTCTGTGGAACAAACAAATGTGTGGTGCTACCCACAACAAGTGTTTCCTCATGTCAAAATATAATACTTTGAACAGAGAGGTTTTAACATCACCTAAGGTCTCAATTATGGGAATACTCTGTAGAGCAGAAGCACTTGTATTTTAGACCTCAGAGTAGATAATTTAAGTTGATACATGTCCAACAGAAGTGCTGTTAATGACACCAAAAATCTGGCTAAGGGTGAAAATCAGAATACTTAGGTTTTCTTAGCCATAGCGCCAAGTCTTTCAGAATATCTTCCAAAATATTGTATAGACTGCCCCCAAAATACTGTTAATAAAATCTAGGTGAAATGCAGCTCTCTAATTCAACTCAAGTTTCAGTTTTGCTCCTATTTCTTTGAATATCTTCAAAGAACAAGCTATTCTAAAGAAACAAACCACTTATTACCTGGTTACTTATTAAGAAACAGAGTTTCTAAATAGTAACAACAATTCTGCCTAGACGACTTAACTACCACATGAACAAAGAAACACAGTGCCAATGTACTTAAGTGTCCCGTTCCCACAGATAATCTTTGTAACCTCATGTAGGTTTGCGCCACAAAAAAGAACAGTGGAATGGACTGAAAAAGTATTTTGTAATTTTCACTTGAAATCACATTTAATAATTGTGGGCTGGGGAGAGAAAGGCACAAATGTCAGAAAAAAAATCATCAACAGTTCCTGATACCAAGACATACTGCCTATTAAGCATATTGAGACACACTATTTGGTGTGACGTCCCAGCCTTGTCCCTCCTCAACCACCACCACGAGTAAAATTCTAATTCAACAGAGAAAATGACAAATATATTAATATTCTGGATAAGAAAACTTACGCAATACGCAATAGTTGTATCATCTACACTATGATGCTTGTACCATAGAAGACCTTTAAAGACAATTCACACAAAAAACAAAAAACAAAAAAAAAAAAAAAAAAGAAAAAAAGACAAAAAAACCCCCCATAACATTCCCTATAGTAGCTCTAAACTGTCAAAGTGAATCTTAACAGTTGTTTTCATTCAGCTGAAGTCTTCTTTGCTCCCAAAAGCAGCAACTGCAACACATTCTCCAACCCCTCCACACCCACTCCTCTCATCTCCCTCATGGTGGTGGTAAGACCCATGGTGTAGCACAAAAAAAGAGCTGAGCCATCTTAAAATTACTATTCGTTTTTCAAACAATTCGGCTGCCTTATCCAACTAACCACACATTTGGACGAGCACTCGTGCCTACACAAAGGATGCACAGCTTTCATCCACAGCATACAATTAGAGCAGCTACACCCACAGGGAAACTGCAACATGGAAAAAAATTACCCTGGAGTCAAATGATGCACCAAATCTTGCTGGTGTAACAAAGGCCCTATCAAAGGTGTTAAAAAGCTTAAAAATGCACAACAACACTTACACATCTTATCCACCATGTATAAACAATTCACACTGCTGCCTTGCTCTGCCGTTAAATGACCTGTAAACTCTTAAAATTTCTCAATTTCTGTCCCCATAATGAGAAATCCTCAATCTTTCAAAAAGAGAGAAAAGTAGCTTTCTTACAATTCACAACAAAAGCAAGAGAACACAAAACATCCTGAGATCTGTTACTGAAGAGTCCCATCACCCTTGGTAGACCTGCGTTGAAAGTGGCCTACCTAGACCTCGATTCTCACAGGGTTTTAGGTTATGGCACAAATAGAAATCTTAATACTGGCAATATTAGAATGAGATTAGCACTCTAAAACAAGAGCCTACACTATCAAAGCCGTATTCAGGTGGTTTATACCACACATGCTGACTAGAAAAATATAATACAGGAATACTGAAATTCAAGAAAAATCACTTAAGAATGTAACATAAGTATAATAGCATTTCTAAACTCATGTATTTGCCTGTAGCATTACAAGCATACACAGCATGGTATTAGTTTATTTAAGAAAATGAAACATTTACTTTCACTGGCCAAACAAGAACGAAAGTAACTTGCAAGATGAAAATTGCACCAGATTTAACATTATTAGTACAAACTAAATAACAGAAATAAAACATCTAGGGCTGTGAATTCCAGTCTAATAAAAAAAAAAGTTAACTCTAATAAAAATTTTTAAATAAGTGCTTTCAAATGAGGACAAAATCAGGAACATCATCATCATCTCTAGAATACACACACACATACGTATATATTAAAGGAATTATTTATTAAAAATATAGGTATACTAAAAGGCATGATTTTGCACACAATGAAAGAGAAACTTGGGATTAAATCCATCCCAGTTACACAGAGCCCTTACTCCCTCCCAGAGTAAAAGTCAGACACCTAATACTACATTTACTGGCGATTTTATTTTTCAGCCTTTCACCCTTCAGATCTTGCTACAAAGTTTAGTGAAAGCTCAGGGCATTCATGGCTGAGAAATGGTATCAAAACATGGCAAAACATGCAATCTTGAGAAGGAAGAGCCAGCATCTTAAAGCTGGAACAATTTAAAAAATTAAAAATAAAAAAATAAAAAAAAACAGCAAAAAAACAATGATGGCTCAATCATTCTCTGTCTCAAAAGCTAAGGATCCATTTGGTTTGAGACAAATAAGTTTTTGTTTAATAAAACAGGACACAGTGAAAACCTCTTCTTTTGTACAAAATGTAACTGTCATGCTTCGAATACACTTCCATGCCAGCTTTCACATGCCTAAAATGTCAAGTAATACAAAGTTCACACAGCTTTGACAACTGAGGCAAAAACAAACACAGGATGGAGAGAAGCATCAAGAACAAAGTAACCAATTACACAGGCACTCCCACCCCCAATATCTAGGTAGGGACAAGCTGGGAAAGCACTTAGAAATGCCTATTATGAAGTCTAAGGAAACTTTGTTACGAATAGAAGACCAGGAAAAGAGAAAGGACCTAGTTAGCATCACATCTCCAAATTTAAATATCCAGCGTCAAGTCCGAGTTTTGAGGAAGTACATCTCCTGTCATTACACACCTATGCTGAACTAAATTGGTATTTACCTGCTTTCCACAAACAAAAGAAGTTTCTTGGAAAGGGTCTGAATGACTTTATTTCTCACCCACTCTTCTTAATTCAACCTTTAAAATGTCTTTTTCCTCACTTTTTCCTTCTTCACATCCTTTTATATTCTGACTATACAGAAGAAACTCAAATCCACGCTACAGTAAGGCTGTATCTCAAAGTCTTTATAATTTATAGGATAAAAGAAAAAGATTATTGATAAGATTTACCAAGCAACTCCTACCATTGCTTGAAATAGGTAAAACAGCCATTATGATAAATAAGTAAATAAGCCTTGCAAATAAAAAAGTAAATAGGAATAGCACAATATATCATGCCAACTGAAATTCCCAGTTGAGTTTATTCATTTTTGAGTTCAAGAAAGTTCAAAAGTACTGGGGTGTTTTCCACAAGTTAATTGCTATCAGTTCTTCCACACCATACACATGAAAATGCCTGTGCCAATGCAACTCCTGCCACAGATAAAAAACAATGCTGTAAGTAAATGTATTCTAACTACAATAAATACCTTTGCTTCATACTGTAACATTTGTTTCAGAATTTAAAAAATGTGTATGGCAACAGTCTTTATCACAGGCATTACAGATGGAGACTGTTCTGTCTCCCTCTGTGTAAGTTCAAAAGTTCCCAACCTATCTATGTTTCAGGAGTACCAGAGTTCAGAACTACCATAAGCAACCAGCGAGGCAAATCTCTCCTTGATGAGTCACAAAGTCATCACAAACAGCGCTCTATCTTTCTCTTAAACAGTTTTCAGAAATTCAGAGACTAAATTATGCAATAGCGTACCTACAATGAAAACAATACTAGCAACAAGTTGCTGACACAATTCGGACACCTTAATTGTTATTTTCCCAATTGCTGCAGTTCACAATATGTTAGGGAAAAAAAAATCTAGGCCCCTCTCTGCTAGTTAGAGCTACATGGCTGCGAGTAATACTTTGGTTTATCACTGATCTAACCCGAGGTGAAAAGCACACACTAGGAAATCTGAAAAAAAAAAAAAAAAGAACAAACCAAAAATCCACCCAAGTCAAATTTGTGATGTGAGCCCGGCAAGGCCGGTTACTCCCACGCACCGGATAGATTGTATATAAAAAAGCTGCAAGCCGCATAAGGCTTCTCAGCGGCGGGGCCGGCCGGAGGCAGGCGGAGCGCAGCTCAGCGCGGCGCGGTGCCGGTGCGGATCGCGGCGGGGCCGCGGCCATTGTGTGCGGGCGGGCGGCACACAGCGCCCC
>VXBU01012043.1:18382-28468 GCA_013400315.1 Bombycilla garrulus | reverse complement strand
TTTTTAAATAATCCATATCTGATGAGGGATTTAAGGTAGCATGATTTGTTGTCTTTATGTTTTGCAACGTGTCTGTGCTTTTTCAGGTCGAATTGGGGCCTTGTAAGAACGAATGTGATTGTGGACAACAAGAATGAATTTAGCAGGGATCATTGTAAACAGGGGAAGCTGTCATTTTTTAATATTCCTTTAGCCTCAATTATTAACTGATGCAACTTGTGAAGCAAAGACAAAAGTATATTTGAAATTATATAGAAACTAGACAAAGAAATATTTTTTTCCTGTACATAAAACCCCCTGAAAGTCTCAACTATCTAACTTTCAACAAAATTAAATTTGAACAACATTTCTGTGCTGCCGAGGGTAACATGAGTTGAGCATTTTTATACGTGTTTCCAAGGCCTGCAAGCTCAATGTACGAGCTCGAGCTTTGTGCTTAACATGGTGAGAAAGCTTTGCTGCAATCACCTTTCTGCTTTATTGAAGAAATATTACCCTGAAAGATTAAGGAAAGGAGGCTAAAATATCACTTATTTCCACTGTCTTATTATAAAAATTATATTTATATAGTGGATGTTTAAATGCTGTGCATTTTTTATCATACAATTATCATGTGTCTTAAAAAAATCATTAAAATCCTAATCTAGAATTTGTTATCATTAGGGTAAACTAATTTTGTAGGATAGATTCTTTAAAAAAAAAAAAAAAGGCAAGGCTGTAAATACTAGATTTGATCACTGTGTCTGCAGCTATGATCACTATATATTTAAAAATGTACATGTATCTCTCTTTCCCCAGATTTGTAATAATAACCACTCTGTTTCAGCTTCATTTTAAATCCACACTTCAAATAATTGAAATGGAAATGAAATCGTATTTAATGTCTAATAAAGATTTTAAAAATAAAGTGACTTGAATCTTTTCTTAGCAATGTAAAATATGTATTGTAATATCTTTCATAGGTGATTCTGACAACAAAGGGCTACACGAATGTGATTAACATTTTAATTTCCCTTGATGTTTACATAAAAGAAAGTATACTTACCTATGACATCATTGAAACTGTAAACCAAGCAATAGAGAAATTTCAACAGTTAAGGAGTCTGAAAGTAGAGTAAAAACTCCCGTAGAAATATTGACCCTCCCTGTTCTTTTGGCAGCTTGTAACTTTTCCTGTTGCAGTTCAAAATACAGCCCACAGAACCAAAAAGTTCTTGATGTTTTTACAATAAAATAAGGATTGTGTTTTTTATTTAATTTTTTTAGATCACCAAGCAAAATGAAACCATAGTCCCAGACTAGCTGGAGCACTGCAGTTCTACAAGTAATATTTAATGAACAGCTATTACAAACATACATTACACTTTCTTTTTACAGATAAATCTGATGGGATTTTTTGTTTATGTGTGGCACAACATGAAAGTCATGCACAAGAGAAAATGCCTAATTATTATTGTTGGGTAATACATGTCAGAATGAGTCCTAAGAATTCCTACAAGTGTAACAAATATTCCATTCATTTTTCAGAGTTATTTTTAAAGGTTTTTTTACTCTTTCAGTTAAAATAAAGATTTTTTTTAATGTACACAAGTGGAGAAAAATGTAATCTGAATTTTTACTATATTGTTTTTCTTTCTAATAATCCCTTTTCTTTCATGGGGTCTTGTCGTCTTACATTATTCTAAACTAAAATACATCAGTCTTGCTTTGTCAGCAAGATTTAATATTTTCAGGAGAAATTACTCTGAAAGGTCTTAAATTAAAAAAAATAGTAATGGAATTATTTTATTTTGTGACTTTCAAATGTTAATATTCACACACAATTGCTAAATTAATTTTGCCAAAAAAAAAAAAAAAGGAATAATAAAGTTTCATTGATTTTACACATCAGCTACAATAAGCAGTGGACTGATCCCAAGTATTGCTGGTTTGGGATGTCTCTTTTTTACCCTAACTTAACCTTTTTTTGCTTCTTTCCATCCTCCTCTTCCCCCCTAAAATGTGCTNNNNATTTGGACCCTAGTAGTGGCACTACTTGACATGAAAAGCCTTTCTGTTTCTTTTGAAATTTGCTCTTCTCCTTTTCTCTGGAGACAAATAAAAATATTTAGGGTTTGTAAATTGTCAAGCTGAACAATGTAGCTAAATATTTGAAGCATGATATTGGCAAGGGGTGGCTGAGAGCAAGATAAAGCAGTGACTAAGCTTCCCTCGGTTTGAGTGGTTGGTTGGTTGGTTACTTGTACAGAGCTTTTTTTGATGGGTTTTCTCCACCTCAGATGAGAATTGCCACCACTAGTTGCTCATTGATTCTTACTCTTGAAACTAACCATAAACCTTACAAGGGCAAGAAGTGTATGATGAGTGTTTATGAGGCCAGCAACGTTTTTTATTATTATCATTTAACTTCGTGCAGAAAGAACCACACATGCTAAAATACAATACTACTATAAGCAAATTGCGTCTGTAATTTCAAACAGTAACTTGGAGCTTAACTAAGTAGCTTCACATCAAAATTCATTTAAATACTCACTTGTTCATGCTTCATGCCAAGAATACATCCATATATTTTCTGCACCCTGCTTCTGTAACCTACCTGAACTTTCTACTCTGAAGTTTCTAATAGAGTGGTTAGCTGCTTTGTATTCTGCCCTTATCAGATATTAAATAGTGAACTGTATGCTTGTATTTTTTATCTTACTTCCCATTTCAGTGTGCCTTTTACCACAGAATGTGCATATGTTTCCACTCCACTATGTTTGAAACCATTTCCTGTTGCTCCTGCTTGCTTCTCACCGATGGTGAAGAGGAGCATAGAATTAGGCACCTGTATTACCCAAACCACCATCAGCACAGACAAATTAACATTTTTTAAAAAGCACATAAATAGATTAACCTCTGACAAACATTTTCTATCTGTTTTCCTCCTGTGCAGCTGGAAGAGTAAAGCAAAATCAAGACACTTAGAAAGACAACATTAACTTTTGTATGAAAAACAAATAATTAGCTGCAAATCTACTATGGGGCTTTCGAAAGTAGATCTATATGTCATTTATATTTTGAGCAGTAAATGAGCCTTGTTGGAGCTCATCCAATCAACCTAAAAACCTCTTTAATATGCTGTTACCCAAATAAATATGAATTGCACCAGCCATGACATTCTTTCAGTTTCACTGTTATATCTTTGAGTACAAAACCTTCCCTTACAAAGAGAAACTAAGAATAAAGCCTATGTTATTCCTACTGAATAGAGGAATTCTACTGGTTCATGCTGGGGATTTTGTTTGGGTTTGTTTTGTTTTAAAACAAATTTATTTGTGCTCCTGTATTTTGTAAAAGACTTTCAATTAAATTTCCTGGATCAGTTTGACAGTTCAACTTTCTATGCTGAATACATTCCCTAATTATCCAGAGGATATTGAGAAAATTATTAAACTGCTGTACTTAATTGTTTGCTATTGGGCTTTTCTTCACAGAGACTCTTGGATATTTGCCATATCTATTTTCACATCTATTTGATGTCTCCAAAGTTTTCTGAGTCTTCTAAGGATTATGCAGAAGTTTTTTTAAGGGAAGCCTTGAAAAAATTAATACATAGGGTATATTTTAGAGGAGAGCTACTCTATAATGAAAACAGGAGCTACGTCCTAATATTGACAACTATTTGCTTAGATTATTACTTCTACAAGAATTTTGAAAATGTTTGCTGTTACTCCACTTTGTAGTAGTGTTCTAATATGCTAAGGCAAATTTTGTTGAGCAGAAGATTCTCAAAATATGGTGTATCATTCATTTGTTTCAATGGTTTCATATTAATGTTCTAAGAAGACTTACTAGAAGTCTTAAGTGATGAATTTTATTTCAATTGATAAATTATAAAGTTTATTAAGGCACAATTTAATAGTGGCCTTCAGCTACTGTTTGTCTTTCTATTTCTCCAAATGAAAATTCAGATTTCTGTTTAACCAAGTTTGAGGGCCATTTCCAATTAGGGGTTTGGTAGCCTGTTAGAAATGCAACTTTTTAAAATACAGATGAGAGGTTATATGCCTGATTTTCAAAATGGTGCTGCTATCAGTAGCTTTGGTATAGACTTGGAATTTCTCTGAGTTAATACAAACGACTGTTAAAGATTTACATCTATGTAATAACTGAAGGGATTCTGTCTTATTGTTATCAGACATATAGTCTGATAAACTTGCTAATATGCAATTTAGATAAAAGTAAGGGAGGCCGTAAGAAAAGTCAGTGATGTCTACCCAGAGAAGAGATGAGCAGAACTATGTAGGTAAAATTTCATGATGTTACATTCAAAATAATCTCTTGAAGAAATTATATGAGTCATTCATGCTCCTTATGGACTCCAAACCAATATATTCAACATTGAGAATATGGTGATTTTTCTTTTTCTAGCACTCTAATATGATGCTAGTGAAACAAAACAGTAACACATCTTCTGTTGTAATACTGCATAAGGTCTTTCACCTTATCTCAAAAAATTAGAGTTCAGGAGGAAATTAGGATCAAGGAAAAGTAGTTTAGGAATAGGATTAAAGACCAATGAAAAGAAATAAAATACATGGAGGAAGTAATATTTAATCAATGCATACAAAATGTATCTGTTTCAGAGAAGATAAAGCAAGACCCTCTAAAAATTCTAGGACATAGTGCAAGAATCGAAACACTTGAAAGATTTCAAATTAAAAACTATGGTTTTCCTCAAAATAAAATAAAGCCATTCTGGCTTCACTTTTGCCTCAGAAGTCTCAATGGCAAGGATTTGAGCAATATTCAGAAGAACTGATACTTCTATAGGTAAGAACAGCCAGTGATACTACAGATACACAATTGTAAAGATCTTTATTCCGATCCAACACAGCCTCACTCTTGCCAGCCTAAAGGCAATTCTTATTTTTTCCCAAGTGTTTCCCTCTATTTAGTTTAGACCTACCAAGTATTTTTATTTCTATGCAGTTGAAATATCTACTTTCCCCAAAATAGCAAGGATGTAGACTGAGCAGTACCAATATTTGCACTTACAGTAAAAATTCAGGGCTGTTAGCATTAAGCCATTTGGCTGACAGTGCCTACTTTGTGTAGCATATGTGATTTGTCAGTCATCCATGAAATACACATCACTGAGATTCCGATCTCCATTTATTGTTCAGTCTTCTGAGAAAATACTGGTCTGCTGATCCAGATTTCTCAACATTTTGTATTCTTGTATAGGATCTACTTGGTGCCTTGAAAGGATTATTTTATATTTTCAGTTTGCCCAGCTGTGGTGAGCCACATATGCATGGTGTACTAATTGAGATACAAATTGTGTAAGATAACTACTGATTTAAAATAATTGGATGAAGCTCTTGATTTTACAGGTTGTAGAGTACCAGAGACAAGAAGTGTGATCAGACCACAAATGATCCCTGCATATATGTGACACTGGTTGCATTTTTTGTTTGCTTCCTTGTTTTTAACCTAATACTAATGTAAGATGAAGACTGGCACATGTGACTCCCTTTTCCCAGGTGAGGCCCTACTAAAAGATTGTGATCATTCTAGATGGGCTAATCGGTAGTTTTCTCATGCAGAGTAAAGCAGCTTTCTTAACAGAGATTAAGAAGAACCCTCTCTAGAGGATATTTTCCCAGGTGGTTAGCTCAGTCTATTCTGAGGTACAAAATACTGATTTCTCTTCCCTGGAACAATGTGAACTGAAGTGGGATCCTCCTGCACACAAAAGTAAATTAAATCTGCACAACCCCCTCTTTGGTTAGGGCCTAGTTTGGTAAGCATGCTCAGAAAATGATCCATGAATAGGGTGTACGAACAAGGCAAGCAGAGATTTGTGAATCCTGAGCTAGCTAGAACAGGCAGTGTTGGGCAAACTAAGAAGTTTTTTAGACACTCAGAAACTTTTACTGTTAGAAAATTAAGTATCTATATTTTGAATGGTAAAATAATGGAAAGATTATTTTACAGTTAGTGTCATACATATTCTCACCTCATCACTGATGGGTATTCTTGCAATAGGCTCCAGAACACTATCCTAGTGCTAATTTCTGCACATGTGAGGGTTTTTTTTAAATCCAACTTCCAAGATTGAATAAGAAAGGAATTGAACTTGATATTTCAGCATCAAGTTTGACTAATTGCCTCTTGGCAGGGCCTTAAAAATAAAGCATCAAATAACACTAAAAGTCAATCAGCTAATGTAAAAAAATACATCTAATGAAAACTATATTGAGTAGTTGAAGAAATACATAGATTTTTATTTTTAACACAGTTATAATAAAGCCATGTCTATTTAGTTCATGTATCATTTTTTTGTATATATGTTTGAAAATGCTTTTCTCAGACCCTGCATAGTAGTTTCTAGCAGTTTTAACAGCATGCCAGTCTTACTGCATCCCATATTTCACATTAGGTGTACCTCTGAATTATGTATTGTCCCATATACTCCCAACCCTGATTTTTCAGTTGAAATTTTTCAGCACCAGCATCCTTACATTTTTCTCCTCCCCCAGGAGAGTGGTGTGTATGCCTTTCAGTTCATTCACTGATGGATAATTCTAATAGCGTAGGACTCTCTAAGAGGACAGGTCATGGCACATTTGCAGACAACAAAATTTCAAATTCCAGTACACAGAAGGTAAGGCGTTCTTGCTGCTGTATTCCTCAGTTCTGAATTTTACCCATACTACTAGTCTGAAGAGCACTACTGCCCGCTCAATTTCTGGCCAGTTGCTCATGGCAGTGGATATACTTGTATTATTGGGTTCTTTCAGCCTCCAAAACAGGACAGCTGCATCTGCATTGTCAGCTGGGTCTGAGCTACACCCCTGAGGCACGCCCAGGGTGGCCTGGGAGAGTGCTTCTTGTCCTGGACCTAGTGCAGGGACTCTGCTGTTAACAATTTAACAGTGTAAGCTGTGAGCTTCAAGTCCGCAGCTCTGTTCCCTGGCACCTTTTGGTTTGCTAGCGTAGCTTTTGGAACAAACAAAATTGAAACTGCCATTGTACTTTACTTCTGAAACTGAGATATCTTTATAGTAAGGTATAGTATGTAAAACATGGAATACATTCCACAACAATGTCCTTTGCTAGGAAGTTCTAGAGGCAGAGATAAATCCTAGTTAGTTTGTAACAAACCTTAAGACAGTTCAGTTCCCTTTTGCTCAGCCTCCAAATTGCTTGAGTCTTTAGTCTTTCCACATAATGAGAAAATGCTGAAATGCTTTAAATGATCATAAAAGCTTCTCAGGGCCACATTGAAGATCCTTGAAGGAAGAGATGATGTGGAAAATAAACCGGAAAATACAAAGTTTCAAGTTGATCAGGAGTTGAAAGAAAATAATGTAACATTTCAAGGAGGTAAACAAATTAACATCTGTCAGAGAGATTCACAGTATGTCTCAATTATTGCTACAGTGTTCTGACCTGATAACTAACTACAATTTGTGGTAGTCAAGCGGGCTGCAGGTGCTCCCAACAAATATATTTAAAGGTGCTTGAGAGATGTCACAAAGGACATCTTAGAATCATAGAATATCTTGAGTTGGAAGGGACCCACAAGGATCATCAAAATCCAGCTCCTGCCTCTGCATAGGTCAGCCTCAAATACCACATCATGTGCCTAAGAGCATTGTCCAAACATTCCTTGCACTCTGTTAGGCTTGGTGCTGTGACCCCTTTCCTGGGGAGCCCATTCCAATACCCAACCACCCTCTGGGTGAAAAACTTTTCCCTACTATCCAACCTAAACCTCCCCTGACACAACTTCAGGCCATTCCCTCAGGTCCTGTCACCGGTTACTGCAGAGAGGAGATCAGTGCCTGTCCCTCCTCTTTCCCTCACGAGGAAGGTGTAACTGCCATGGGGTCTCCCCTCAGTCTCCTCCAGGCTGAACAGATCAGGTCCCCTCAGCTGCTCCTTCACACAGCTTCCCCTCAAGGCCCTTCACTATCTTTGTTGCCTTCCTTTGGACTGTCTCTAATAGTTTAATGTATTTCTTACATTGTGGTGCCCAAAACTGCACACAGGACTCGAGGCCACCCCAGCTGAGAGCAGAGCAGGACAATCCCCTCCCTTGCCTGGCTGGCAATGCTGTGCCTGATGCCCCCCAGGACAGGGTTGGCTCTCGTGGCTGCCAGGACACTGCTGGCTCATCTCCAGCTTGCCATTGACCAGGACCCCAAGGTCCCTTTATGTGGTACTGCTTTCCAGCATCTCATTCCCTATTCAGTCTGTACATTCAGGGTTGCCCATCCCAGGTACAGATCCAGCACTTGCCTTTGTTAAACTTCATACAGTTGGGTGATTGCCCAGTCCTCTAATTTGTCAAAGACTTTGTCAGACCTTACTGGGAACAGAAAGACTAGTGCATGGAAAGCACTGAAAAGAATCCTCAAACAGTGCTTTGCCATAAAGCTTCTTGCCACAAGCTTGTTATCTGGTGAAAATATGACTGGGGGGTGGGAAGGTGGAACACTCCTTCTTGAAAGAAATAATATATTACTGAGTCCTTTATTCATGGTCCAACAACAATATAATCTGCTAAACATGCCAGATGCACCATTGTTAAGAGATATATGATACCAAATTCTCTGTCTAATTGCTTCACAAATAAAGGGACAACCAGTATTTTCCATGCTTGGTATAAAGCAAGTCTATTGTTGTAAGTGATGAACTGAATTGGTCACTGAAGTTTGTAAGAATGCAATATTTGTGCTGCTGGCTTCTTTCTGTATATTACCTAATGCATTGTACAATCTGTAAACTTCAAACACCATCCCACCATGAAAGGATAAATCCAATGTTAATGCTGAAGCATTCATCAGATGAAGACCATTATTACTGTTTTCACCTAAAGGAGACAATATTTTTAAAATAAGTTAGGACACCCCTGTGATCATTCAAGTGTCAATGGGACTGTGGCTCAACAGGGCCAAAGACAAGGGCTTTAACATCAGTTGTTTACAACATGTGTGGCAGTGACCCACCTTGCAGTTTCATCACTGAGGGTGACATCTATATGGAAACACAATTTTAATTTTTGCTGGTTTTTTTGGGATGTCTTCACAATTATATTCAACTGCTACTGTAATTGGCACTTGCACCTCAGTTTTTAAAACCAATTTCATACACTTCCCATAGTCCTAACAGTATGTGTAATAGCAGAGCACTAGCCATCTCTTGTCATTAATTCCTGTTAACACTATCCACATTCACTATTTTTGAATAACTATTGTCAACTTTCTGATTCATCATAGTCATATAAGACAACCAGCTGCCAAAAATGTCATGACCAAATCTATCCTTATGCAACTGTTTGGAAGTGTGCCTTCTCTGTGCTATCCACATTGCAGTAACTTTTACTAGCTTCCTTGTTCCCTTTGATGAACTACCACTGCACACACCCTGTGAATCCAAGGCCCACATCTACCTCCCCTCTGGCTGCTGAGGCCAAACAGCCCTCATCTTGTGTATGGCCACTATAAAGAAGTCTTAAAACAGTAGTAGAGGTGCTATGCTCACCTGGTCTTCCCCTGGCTCTCTCTCTTCCATCTCACCTATTGTCACTGAGGTAGATAGCAGACTCCCAGCAGCCTCTTGGTGCTCAAATTTACCATATATTTAAACCTTTACTTACCTAGTTCCCTTGGGGGTAAAGAAGGCAAAACTTCCTGAAAGACTCCCGAAGTTCATCAACACAACCAGTAGTTATCCTGCAGGTGGAGATTTGGCACAGATACACAAATGATTCTCAAGTGTAAAAATGCCTTCAAGGAAGTAAGAAAAAAGCCTCCTACAATTACAAGCTTTAACAGGAATTTATCCCAGAGGGAACAAAACAAAAACACTGTGCCCTCAGTAACTGGATTGTTGATAAAGGACCCAAGGGAAAAAAATAAATCTAGTGACATTCAAGGCTTGCTTGCACATGCAAAAAAATTTGCTGTGTCTCTCTTGCTCCTATTCCTAGAAAAACGTTTCTTCTATGTTGTGCAAGATATCTTCCTCCACACCCACCCACTCAGATTACAGGATCAGACTACTTCCTCCCTCCTGCCATTCCCAGCCCTG
>VXBU01012043.1:207-18351 GCA_013400315.1 Bombycilla garrulus | reverse complement strand
GCTGTCACCGCAGAGTATTCACACATCGCTCCTGCTCTCAGCCACCAGGGAACTTTCTTCCAACCTCATTCTGGGATGACCCCCAGCTGCTGCAGCAGCAGCACTCCTCCCTCTTGCAAATAATGTGCAGCCATCTATATGATGACTATGAACAGAACCACAAGACTTCACTTCTGCTACTCCTTTCTTACTCAGTTGTTCCAGATGCACCTGACATATATCAGGTGCTTCATCCCCAATAGTTATGAACCCCTTCATGTTAAGAGTTCACATCTTCCAACTTCTTACAGAATACGTCTGACACATACATACATGTCGTTATAGGATGACACATACATATAATATATATGACATCAGAAACTAGGAGGGGTTTGGTTTGGTTTTTAGAAATTCTATTTTTTATCATTATTACTATTCTAAAGAAAGCTTAGAATAGCCTCCCAGCTTTGTCTCACAATGGGGCAAAAGTTCTTGTTCTACAACCTTTATTTTGCAAGGAACTACAGTAATATTTTACAGCCATTTTAGAAATAGACTGAGGACTTTTACAAGATCACTCTCTTTCCAGACACTGCATTGTCATCTTAAATTATATTGCTCTCCATTAAATTGTTCATTATTGGAAGATTCATATCAAACAGCTTAGTACCTGAAATTGTCCAGTATAAATTCAGTTTTTATGGGCTTCAAGTCTGAAACTTATTTCTGAATGAGAATGGAAACAGTGATAAAACAATTCCTACAAGTCATACTACCGTAACATAAATGCAGTACTAAAACGAAGCACAATGGCTTCACACTATCAGGTTTATTTTTTGAGCATGAATTTGAATTACTAGCTTTATACTTATCTTAGCCAGTATGCAAATATGATTTTCCACTCATATTATGATTAGTATCAACAGACAAAGTTAAAATCTAGTGTTAGTTAAGTCAGTTTTCACCAGAACTCATTTATAGCCACTTTGAAGATGCCTGTGAGGGTATTTTGCTGTATTAGTCAAACACCTGTTAGACCCTGTCATCACAAAGGGCATAATGTATCAAACCAGTTTATTTCTTATCCTGTCCATTTTCTATGGGAAAACAATTAACTATTTCATTCTCATCTATTATAAATGCAGAATAGGACATTCTAGAGTTGGGTGATTGGCAATTTGGCAAGCCAATTTGGCTATAGCTAGGCAAATAACAGCTTTATGGTAAGTTCAACTTTAAAATAAAGCAAAAAGTAGGTATATTAGAGAGAACAGAGGAGTAGAAAATTCTTGTTTTACCAAAAATGGCACTGAACACTCTAATGCCTCTCCTGACCATTATGTATGTAGCAATTTAACTAACAGTGAAAGTATTCTTCAGATTTTCCTACAAATAAAAGAAAGATAACAAAACTTGAGCCAGGAGGGTGATGGAGTTCTTGCTATACTGGAATTGTTTATAGACAGTGTCCTGTATTTTTAGTGCTTTAATTCACATATAGAAGTTTACTGTCTAATTTAATATAAATAAACATTGTGGGCTAAATTATTACTTTTTCCAATTCCACTAGAAATTTAACTTGCATGTTATTTATTCTAATATGTGATCTTCATTTTCTTGCTAGTCCTTTTCTCTTTCCCTGTTTTTTCCTTTTGCAGTTGAGAACAAATTACTCAAAATTTTAAGGGTTGAGCAAGATGCACCAAAACAACTTAATTTTCACTGCTGTTTAGCACAAGGGTAATTTTCCATTAGGATTGCTCTTAATTGGTTGCATCTTATCTGCAGTTCAGAAAAAGCTGCCTTTGCCATTGAACAGACAAAATACCAAGTGTCACCTTGTGCTAACATGCTATTAGCCCAAGGTCAGTCAATGATAGGGCAATAGTGGAAAGTGAAAGCCAAGGGGAATATATAAGGCTAAGAGAAGGGGAATCTTTCCCCGTGAGTATCTTTTTCTGATCATTCATTATGCCTCATTTCTGATGCATTTGCCTCCTTTAAACTTAAAAAACTGTCTATCCTTCTGTCATGGCTTAGGAAGGGTCCTCCCCAATTCAGTGCCCACA
Organism: Bombycilla garrulus; assembly: GCA_013400315.1. Lineage (NCBI taxonomy): Eukaryota > Metazoa > Chordata > Aves > Passeriformes > Bombycillidae > Bombycilla > Bombycilla garrulus. Next base: position 16,303 of record VXBU01012043.1, on the reverse strand, counting down.
CTGAGACTTTCCCAAGCCAGATGGCACTTGCTCACTCTCCTCACTTCCCCTCATCCTTCCCACACCAGGGATGGAGTTGAAAACTGGAGGCATAAAAATTGAAAATCACAGGTTGAGATAAGAACAGTTAACTGGAAACAGCAAAGAGATAAGAAAACAGTAACAATTATAATGACAAAAACATACCCAGAGTGGGTGATTTACACACAAAATGCTCACCAGACCCAAGATAACTAAAGAACAAGGGATGAACCCTAAGCCCACCACTGGAAAAGGGGCATGCTTCTCCTTGGAGGAGACAGAGTCCCTTCTCCCCAGCCCTGGAACCCTGGTCATGAGGTAAGATGGTATTGAATAAATTTGGGTCTTGGACATGCCCACACAGCTCCAGGCTCTGCCCCCTCACAGCTACTGCAAAACATTGACCCTGTCCTTGGCTGAAACTTGGACACCTTCACATTTATTGTAATGTACCTTGAATTACCCATCTGTTACATCCCACAAAGGACAAATACTGCTTTCAGGGATCCCTCCAAACCTTGTGTTCGAGTGTGAAGCAGTCAGTCATTAAATACTGATGATACAAGTTTCCTTATGGCAGAGATGTGACACCTGGCACTTCCAACTGCTGCTTCAAAACTAAAATACTTACATACTTCCTAAAGGTGCTCTGCAGATCACCACCTGCCCACAAAGATTCTTGCTACATATATCTGAATGTGTGACCATCCTAATTTTAAAAACATTTTCTAGAACTTGATACAGTGCCTTGAAGATTTCTCTGAGAATCTGACACATAGAGAAAAAATATAGGTAAGCATGACATTTACAAAGCACTTTTGAAAAATCAGAAATGTTAAGTGAATCAGCAGGGTAGTGTGTTTCACTGCACTTTAGCCACGTGGATCTTTTGTTAAATGCTTCCAATGGAATTCTGGCATTGAGCTGAATCTCCTAATCCGGCTGAGACAACAGAAGAATTTTGTGCCAAAATTACTAGGTCAAGATATTGTGCAATTAGTTTAAGAACCCAACTTTAGCCCACCTTTTAGCCATTTATTAAAAGAGCTCTCCTTAAATAAGCCTGTCCAGAGAAGTGTGTCTTATGATGCTCATGCCTAAGTTAAAATCTAAGTTAAAAGGGTAATTCAAGAGCTTCAAGTGTCTAGATAGAATCTCTCAACTAATCTATTGATGATCAACACAAAATGATCAGAGCATATATACACACACACAGAGGAACAAGAAACTCATAAATTGAAAAAATGCTTACAAATAGCACTTTGATGATTTTATGAAAGAGTTCAGATAGTTCAACTTCCCACAACCATAGTTTCTAATAGACTGTCAACAGGGTCCATCAGAAAGCAAATCAGAAGTGGTATGCAGGATTACCTAACACATATCACTGGGTAACACTGAGCACTTTCCTTTTTCATTGCCTGAATTTTCTGTTATAGCCCTCTACCTTCCATCACCAAAAGCAGAGCATTACTTTAAATTTTCTTACAAAACAAAGTTCATGCTGCAGAGAACAGCCTCCTCTTCTGTGGGTGTAGCAAGACTATCAAAAAAGTGTAAGTGACATTTATATCAATGCAGGTCTTAACTCCTGCTCTAGCTAGCAGAGAGTTTTGGCAATCAAGCTTCAATTTTTAAGTGTAGATACACTTGGCTTCTTTTTGGTTTGAATTAAAAAAAGGCAATTAGAGACTTCTTCCCAAAGAATAAATAGAATGCTAGGTCAGACAACAGTCATTTATTTATTGACTTAAACAAGCAAAAGGTATCCTCAGACATAATGGGTACCACTTGTGCAATACAAATCAATCCTACTGAAGAACAGGGAACATGTTTTCTTTCACCCCTCCCATCCCAGAAGTAACACTAGAAACACCAGGACCCCTAGAGAGAAGAGAAGGAGAAAAATCATAAAAGGTACTTAGAATGAGCTACAGAGTTGAAACATGGACACGAAAAAAATCATTAGCCAATCTACCACATCACCACAATCACCTCAAGACCAACTTTCATTGTTCCACTTCCACCAGGTCCCAAATATATAGCACTGTTTAACAGCAATTTCAATGTATTAACAACTGTCCTCAGCTGAAGCAGGACAGTAATTATTTATATTAAATTTGAGGCTACAGATAGAAAGAACGTTTTCCATAGACTACAATGCACATTAATGAAAAGAGAGTGTGGAGAAACAAAGCTACTTTTAAATTACTGTACGTCTCTATCAATTAAGCAATTTGTTCTGCACAGATAGCTCATTGAAGACACAATATCCTGTCAAAGTATGGCAACTCTACTCACCCTGTGGCAGTGTATCTGATGAATGTATCTATGAAGCATTTATCTATAAGTCCCCTAAGCTGTAGGCCACTGAAAATCCCAATTTGCTGCTCCTGTGCAGATGGTTTTTATTCAGACNAAAAAAAAAAAAGAAGCAAACACTGCATGCAAAACAACTGTTACTAAATCATTTAGTCTTCCTTGTAACAGTCAAAGATGTGAGAGTAAGGCATTCCTCAGATTTAGAGAAAACATTAGGAGTCTTAAGTTTTGCAGGCAAGGAGACCTTTTATTTTAATCCATTAAAAGAACCCAAAATAGTCAGCAGGTGGCCACATCTATCCATGTTTCATTAAAATCACATAAAACCTAAGTACAAAAGCACCACTGATTATTGCTCTAGAAAAACTGCATGAAAAATTCAAATACACACAGTAAAAACATCACCATATGCACAAGACATAACTTCTTAAAGCAAGTGTATGGAATGCTGATCCAATTTTACACATACCTTGCAATATTAAGTTGATATTTATATTACTTGGCAACAATGGGAATTTCTAAAAGCACTGTTATGAGAAGGGAAATGTTCATATACAGTTTAATATGTCAGCTATCATAGTCCTAAAAAAATTAGCATTTACAAAATACTTGATAAAAATATCTTTTAAAAGTTGTCCGAGAGGTACATAAAATCAACCCAAAATTTTCATGGTATTTCATTCATTCTTGTCACCTACAGATTCAGTTTTCTGAGCCTGTGGAGAAGAAAGAAAGAAATTGAATTACTATAGTGAAATGCTATTAGGTACCTAAATGCCCAAGCTATCCTTACTCCTTTGATTTCTTACTTGCAACAGCTCCAGACCTGTGTCCACAGGACAGCTACACAACCGGAACAGGTACAGTCACACACTTTTCTCAGCTCATAGATCCCAGCTTTTCAAAAGCAACACAAGCCTTACCTGTCAGCTTCCATCGTTCACACTGAAAAGCACCACACTACCACCTGTTTCTATTCACTGCACACATGCTGAATGCTCTACCGCACCCTTAACTTTCACTGTTTCAATCTGCCCTTTTACTGACAGTGTGCTGGGTGGGGCATCTCTGGATGTTGAAACACTAACAGTTGAGCGAGATGCGAATCTGCAATAACATTATGGGCAATAAAAAGAAACATTATGAACATGCTAACAATGTCTGAAAGGCTGAATAATTAAACAACACTGATTCAATCAGCAGGAGGTATGTGTGGAAAGTACCTCTTCAGCTTTATTTTCACCATTTTCAGATGGTGTAGTACCTTCCTTTGCAGCTTCTTGCTTTTCATCCTTCTTCCCTTTAGCACCTTTGCTGGCCTTTGTTCCAGGTTCCTTCTGACAGAAGATTAAAAAGATGGCCATAGACATTGTATGAGTAGCCAGAACCCTGTATCTTTATCAAAACAACTTTCAAGTGAACTAAACTGCAAGTCTTGGCAAGCTTCATGTGCTGGACTAAAACAGAAAACCATCTAAGGGCTACCTGGAAACTGTAATCCACCTAAGTTACATCAAGACAACATTTCTAAAAAATAGTGGTGTCCGCTTCTTTAGTTTTTCTGCTAATTTTTTCAGGGATACAAAACCACATCAGACTACTTGAGTAGAGCTGTCCTACGAGGTATATACAGGATATCTGTGTGAACAAATCCAATTACAGCATACTGAAAGCTTATTTAGCCAAGCACAAATGCCACACTCTTTGTGTAACTACAGCACTGCACTTTCAATTAACATAAAATATAAAATTAGATTTTTTTAAATTAAGCTTTTTTGTTGGCTATCCTTTTGTTACTTTGATAGCATCTGTGATGGTCATTCCATGTCAATGAAAGAACCAGCCAACACACTAGGGAGACAAACTGATAGAAGTCCATCTGCACCAATACAAAGCAGAGTTCCTTCTGATAAATTCTAACAGCCACAGTTTCATTTTGAGATTTGCTCTTAATTTCTATGTTGAAGTCTATTATTTTTTTATAAATTCTTTCTCTATGTACTTACATATGTTCATAATCTAAAGGTTAGCAGAGACATACGTTGGGTATTTAAAGTGCAATGGGATAAAACTACTAATGGTATCACTTTTACCATTTTACATTAGTATTTCAAGTAGCTCTGCTAAACATTGGATATATTTCATGCAACCATTTGTTTCAAATTCTGCATGCAAAATAATAGCTGTGAACAGGGATATTAAGGTCTGCCTTCCTTCATTTACTACCTTTCCCCACTGATCCCCATTCAGGAGTGGGACAGTGAGGAGAGAGCACCAGTAATACCAATTCCAGAGTAGCCTGAATTACTCCTTCCACCCCTCAGCTTCAATGTTACATAGCAGCTTAATTTGGAAGCTTGCAGTTGGTATGAGCATAGTTATAACTCTTCACCTACGAAAGAACAAACTAAGGAGTTGACTTAGTAAATTCATAACATGCAAGCTTTTAACAATAAAAATTATCTCAAATCTGTACCATCTTCCATTCTTTACTAGCAAGTTCAGAGTACACACTTGCTGTTTTCTGTTGAGGAGACCAAGATTAATATACTCCTTAAAATGTGATCCAGTTAGGGTTTGAAAAGAAAAAAAAAATATTGTATTAAAAAGTTACTTACAGTAATAGCATAAAGGATTTGAGTCACCTGAAATAAGCTTCAAATGTGTCACGCAACTTAGGCTGGGTCTGTGACACTGAGCTCATCCCACAGGCACAAGAAGCTACAGAAGCTACCACATTTCCCTTCTTTATTAATACTCTTTTTAAGAGGGGAGCAGGACAGACTCAGCAAGACTTTACTGGTAATTTTATATGATAAATCACACAATGCTAAAAGTCAGAGCTTTACTTTCACATGTGGAAGTATCCTGGCACTTGCCCAACTGAGATGACAACAAAAGAACTTGAAAAATGGAAGTGTGAGGAGTGCTAGACTCAGTGTCCAGTATGGAGGCTTTTTTCCCTAATAAAGTAATTGCTCTTATTTAACACCCCTCTTAGGTGCAAATAAATCTACAGTTTCTGAAGTTAACTGAAAGTTAAAGATTTATATGCAAAAATCCTTAAAAGGTATTTAAAACACTAGTAAAATTTTAATTTGACTGTAACCTGCCCCAGAAAACCCAAAGCACTCAATTTAAATATATTTAATTTCACCTTTAATTATAATTGTGCATTCTCAGCAACAGCCAGGGGCTTCAAGAACGGATAAGAAATTCTCTTATGAGTAATGAAGTACTGCACCTCTAGACAAGGAAACAGAATTATACAGAGTAATCTCAAATGCTTTTGTAGAAATTGCTAGGTCTCAGATAGAGTTTACTAAACCACGCCTCAAATTGTCAGGAAAGGTGTAGTAAAGGTAAAAATTCTTCTTAAACTAGCAATTGACTAGAAACTAACATGGTCTGCATATCAAACAGGCAAGACATTTTCTTTAGGCCAGTAATGAGGCCAGGAAGGGGTGGAACAGAAAGAAAAGAATGATCTAATTTGTGTGTTTTTTCCAGGGAAGGGGGGCAGGGAGCTGCAAAAAGGGCAGGGAAGCCCATGCCTCAAAAAAAAAAAAGCCATGAATTGAACCATTTGCAACGTAAAGAAGGAGTATTCTTGCTTACTATTGGCTAAAACAATGGTAACTAAAGAAAGATTATTTACCTTTGTTGTTTTCCTTGGTTTGGGTTCAGGTTTTGGTGGAGCAGGTTTCTATAAAACATTTTCAGTTGCACAACATGTTAGACGCACGACCAGAAGCCAGCCTCCTCCACACCCTGCTTCCCCCCCCACCCCACACCTTCCCTTACTTCCTGCTCAATAGTATGCATCCAGAAAAAGTCTGAAAAACCTTACTGCACAAATGCACCTCATCTCTGTACATACCTGTTCCCATTAGTTCACTCATCTAGAAGTGAAAGCAATTTAGGGGTCATTTGACAAGGAAAACAGAGATTAGTAGTAACTATTAAAAAAAAAACCAAACCCACCAGCTATATTCTAACAGAGAAGAGGAACTAAAACCAAGTACTAGCAATGGCATCAAATTAAATCCTTGAAACACAGCTCCTTCTCCTTTCTATAGAAGTAGCTGCATTTCCACAACTAACATCAGCCTGCAAAATGAAACAAGGTCAATACTGCACCTAACAGACAGTTTTGCACTGAAGTGGGAAAATACATCTTTTGTCAGAACAACCTGAAACCAAGAAAACAAAGAAAACTTCATTGCTAGAGTTCTTAAATACCCCTCAGAAAGTATAAAAATTGAATCAAGCAGAATTTAAAAAACTTTGTTTGGTCTGAGAAACCATATGTGCTTAGAAAAGAATATACCAGGAGGTACTATACATACTTACAGCTGACAGTCTTGCTGATCGTCTTGTGGGCTACAGGGAAAAAAAAAAATAGAGCATTTTTGTAGGCTTACAGGAAAAAGTATCCAAAGCAACATAGTATCAGTCATTTTATAGGACAGCACAAAACATGCATCTACTAAAAGATGTGTCTATTGCCAAACACAATTCACATCTTCCACATCTTGGACACTCAAAATTTTAAAAGGGGCAGAGTGATGTGAAAGTTAGATACAAAAGTTGTTCAGGGAATGATACCATCTAAACTGATCGCTTCTTGGGACTAACTAAAAACAGAGGTCAGAAAAAACTAAGAAATAAAAAGCAGTTTTATTTATTGAAGGCCTTCAGGTACATTTTGGGCAGACAAAGCCTCCCCCAGGGCCTGCACCTAAAATGGACAACATGTCAGCAGTTTTCATACTTTTATAAATTTGATCCATTTGCATATTGGGGGTTAACCTTCCAATTACAGCTTCAGGTAATGAAGTAATTTACTCCAAATTTGCTCCTTCCCAACTCCCTTTTGTTTACATTTCTCAGAGCCTGAACAGTAAGGTGCCCTTGATTGCCAGGCCTAGACAAGAACTGTTTTGGGAAAGTAGAAGCTAACATCCTACTGGAGTTTAGAGTTTTACACTAAAGAATTGCAGGATTACAACTACATGAAAAATATAAAAGCTAAAATCCTAAGGCATCAAAATCTCCTCACAGTTAAATACCTCACACACACCCCCCTTTCACAACTGCTTCCGAGTCCCTTCCTGCTCTATGAAAGGTTCACAAATCCAGTAAGCTTGACTACCTGTGCAAAGGACTGAACCCCTTTTTCACTTGGAATGATGCTTTTAGAATCTAGCAGATGTTACTTGTAATAGTGGGCACAAATTCCATCTGATTAACAGCTGAATAAAGTTAACATCCTTCTCTAGAGGATATCAGTGCGCTAAAATTTCAAAACATGAAACTAAGTCCTTCCACTTCCTCAGTTCTCCACACACTTGCTCTGAGGGTCCAGGTGCACAAAGACAGCTGCAGGATGAGAGAGAGAATTTCTTCTATTTAAACACAAATCTCAAAAGGAAAGACTAGAGCCAGATATTCTGCTTCTCTCCAGCTCTCTTTACCACTTCAACACGTTTTCCCTATTAAATTTTATTTCATTCTGCTCTTTGTCATAAATTTATTACTGAAATCTTAAAAATACTTCCTAGCTTTTTAGTCCATTCACAATATTTTTGTATTAATTAAAACAGATTCACCCAGTAACACAGCGTGGTTAATAAACTGTGCTAAAGTCTGGTCTATGTTATAAAACTAGAATTACACCTGTGGCCAAAATAAAGGGAGAACTAAACTGCAACAAATATCCAACATAACTCAGTTTTAAAAGAGAATCAAAAATACTTCTAATTACATATTAAGCATTTAAGTTGAACTGAAAATACATGGCTCTGCACATCCTGCAACAGGAAAAAGATCTTGTTAATATCTGAAGAATGCTGTAATTTGTGTTCATTGGAGCCGTTCAAGAGTTCTTAGTGGAAAGCAGTAGTGAATAGCCCCAATTCTGCATCCACCAAAATAGAAGTCAAATACCTAAAGATATTTTCAGCTATGAAATATTTACACATTATTAACAGCAAAAAGGTAAACCTCTCTTTTCTTGGCAATTTAGCAGATCGACCACTTAAGAAGCAGCCTAGCAATATTTTAGAAAAGGATAAACAAAGCATTTCAGTTGGTCAGATAATCAAAGAACCTCTAACTCAAGGTATCATCTCCTACAAGTCTGCTTTCTTAACTAATTATTTCTATCCCTTTAACATTTACAAACTGAAACATTTTGCTAGCATCTACTTTTTAGATGATAATTTGTTGATTTAGATAAGTTATAATTCTCTCCTCTATGTCCCGTTCTATGACTTATTTGCCATAAGAAAGTCAGCATAAACTGTAAGTTCTTCAAAAATGCTTGATAGCTAAGTAATTTTAATTCTCATTTGGAGTTTGTACATATTTTTGTGTTATCTGATTGTAAGGAGGGAACTAGAGACAAGTCATCAAGGGCCACATTTTCACGTGTTCTTGGAACCTTTGTCCCCTCCAAACAGCTAACCCAGAAATCAGCAGCTCATCCAAAAGTCTGTTTGACACTGACCCTCTAGCAAATATCTACTGAACGAGTCTACGAAAAGGAGCAGACAGAACAACTCTGTGCACTCTCCTACTACACCAGCTACTGGCAATCTGAATTTGCCAACTTTTCAACCAGGATATCGTACACACATCGTGTTTAAACAGTCCCCAAGGGTTATTTTATAGACAAACCTGTTTAATAACATAGTACTCATTTACACTTTCAGTTTCCATAACATCCTGTGTCAATGAGTTCCATAATGGGATTATGCACCATGTGGAAAATAAAAAGCAAAGCAATCCCCCTCTGCTGTCTCTGCTTTTAACTTCTTACCTCTTACTTTCATTAGATTCCGCTTGTTTACAGCTTTCATGAAGAGTAATTCCCTAACTGCCTTTCTTTGTGTTACTAATTATTTTATCACAACTCCATTATATAAAAGATGAAGAATCCTAGAAAAACTGCATTGTTTGGTTTTTCAGTTTGGGTTCTTTACCTTTTTTTAAAGCTGCTCTACATCTTCTATTTGTCCCACTGTACTTGGTATCCTTTTAATTCTATCACGGTCTCTATCAGGAGAGCTTCATCTAGTACTCCCATATCTAAGAGCATAACAAATTAATCTTGTGATACACTGATGCTTACTCTCCTCTAGCATTTTTCCTATGTTCTAGTTACTTTCTGCTTAGAACTACAGGCATTTTCTAGTAACTATTCACTATGATTTTGCAATCTCTCCCCTGATTAACAAACAGCTTGGTGACCACCAGTGGGTCTTCTCCTCCCACTATGTACTAATCTGCACTTATCCATATTGAATTTCTTTTGATATTTTATCACTTGCTTATTCATCAGTGACATAATAGCCTTCTCAGCCTCTCTCACTTCTGACTTCCCTGACAATTTTTGTAAATTTCAGCAAACTTTGTAATTTCTTTAGTACTTTTTCTCCTAGAGATCATTAACAAATATATTCAGCAGCAAAAGTCCCCCCCAAAAAAATCCAGTACTCCATTGATAATCTCCTCCTTTATGAAAATTAACTTTCACTCCTCCATTCTCTTCTCATAAGTTTGCATGTTAAAAATTTTTAGAAATATCTTCTATCCTAATTAGTTTTTCTTAAGACCCTGCTTGGGAAACTTCAGGAAATAGTGCTCTTTATATGCAAGTAAACTATAGCATATGCCAATAGTTTACTTGCTGTATTCTTAATCAAATATGCTCCAAGATTTACAAAGAGAGCAATTAAATATTCCCCCGTTATTCTCAAGGTCCTGCTTAAATTTGTCTGCCACAAAAGAAGGCAAGCTAAGAAAAATTCTCATAATTCTCTACCTGGCAAAACAAACTAGTGAACTTTATTGTAGATATCAAGACACCATCAGCTGTCTTCTTGCCTTCTCTAACAGAACGCACTGTGTCCTTTAAACAAATCCAGTCAAAGAAAACACACAAATGTGTCAGCTGGTCCAGTTTAGAGTCTGATATCTTAATTCAAGACACTCTCCCATCAGTCACTTAAGCTAAGAATAGTTTTGGCTATAGTTATGGCTGAGGTGCGTGCATTAACCCTCTTCTGCCAACCCACCAGAGACAGAGCAACAGTTCCAGGCAGTAACATTTTACACTATTACCACCAGAGTTTGTCTATGAAAGCCCTAAAACTTTCTCAAATTTATTTGGTGTACTTTTAAGTTGTATAAATCCTCAGTACACCAGACGAAATCAAGCCAGATAGGGTACAAATGTAGTTTATAGTCTTTATTCCCTCTGGAAACAGCTCACCAGAAGTGCCAGAGAAACGCATCATCTTCTGATATAAATTATTGTAAATCTTCAATTAAATAATCACACACCAAAATAAATTAAATATGCATATATACTTGCCTCTTGTTTAGTTACTTTTGCTGCATCCTTGCCTTCAGCACCCTCTGGAGACTGAAAGAAAATACTGAATAAATATTTTTATTACAGACTTAAAAGTATGCAGACAACAGCAAGACAAAGATTATGGTGAAGACTGACTGCTCTTTCATTTGCAACAACTTAAAGCAACCTGACAAATCCGCATTAGTATGTACAAGCAGCATTGTACTCAAACCAACCTCTTTATCAAAACCAAGCACGAACTGGAGTACTGAGCACCAGGTACATTCATATCATATCACACACCACCCCTCAGAGTCCCTCTAGCCAATAACTAAGGCATCCACAGGCTCCAGTGGAAGCTCCATCTAATCAGCTGTTGGTAGCACAACAGTAGGAACTGGAAATTTGAGGTTTGCTCCACGACAGCTTTTTGAAATCCCCAAGAAATTTAACACATTTTTTTTCCCAAATGTGAACTTAACTGTTACGAGATGCAGTGAGATGAACCAAAAAAACAACAGCATTACTGAAATAAATTATTTTTTTACCTCCTTTACTCCTTTTTCCTCTCAGCCTCACTCTGGTGGAATTTTTAAAAGTATCCTTACATCATATCTCACCTCCTCCATGAGAAGAGCGTGAATCAGTGAAACACTTGAGACATTGATGGGAAAGCTTGGGAAAAATATGTATCTTCTCAAGAACAAAGTATCAACTTGAACATTGTAAAACTAATCTTGCCTAGGTACTAGAAAAAGGTTGGTTAAATTAAAGAAGGCAGGGCAGGTAAAATCAAGCTTCTCTTTTGTTTAAAAACTTCTGTTTTGTTTACAACTCAAAATGTGTTACACTTCACATTTTGCAAACATTTGTGTTTCCCAGTTAGGAGCAAGTAATTCCTGGATAAAGAGTGAGCACCAGCAGTTAGAGGAAAACTACAAGAATGGCATATTTCAAAAAGACATTTTACAGGCACCAGAGAAGGCAGTTGTTTTGTTTTACAATCAGTAAGGAAGCAGGCTAGTTATCTTTTCCCTTTTCTTTCCATTTCAATCTTGATTCAAACTTCCATTTTGACGAAAAATGTCTCAGAGTTGGAGAGCTATGGTTTGGAGCAGAGAAAATGACCGGCTAGTTTGCAGCAGTTGACCAGTGCCTTCTCCTGGCATTGGGCTCTAACATACTTACAGCAAGACATCCCCCCACCAGGGAATAAAACGTGGCTTTGTTACTGTGCACTCTCCCGACAGAAAGGAAGCATGCCACAAGAGCAGCTGCTTTAAAAAAAAGCCGAGGACTGATCATGTAAGTAGCTTGAAAACAGCAGGAAGTTAAGCAGCATCACACAGCATAGAGCAACTCAGAATAGCAACAGGCAGGCATCCAAAATGGAGCCTTACTGCTCCCTATGCAACTGCAGGCTCACCAGTCACCTGCAGGATCGTTTCAGGTTTGCATTTCTAAAAGTCTTTCAGTCTGGTTACCAAGGAGTTACTACAGCCTGTTGTTGTGATGCTGGGAGCATCAGAAGTCAGAAAGAAAACAAAAACAAGCTATTCCATTATTCCTGTCAGTAACAAAGTCCTGTGTCCTACAACTTTCCTCTTAGATGCACAATACAGGATATGATTTTAGTATAGCTTTTCTGCTGTCTGTGAGTTTGTAAGGTCTGTTTCTCCCATATGAATTTTCTCAATTCTTACAAACTTGTGCTGCACCCTTTTCCCGAGAGGGAACGCAAATAGCATCCTTCCTGTCCTGGCAGGACCTATTATTATGGAATTTCTCTGAGATTTTATAATCTTTTCCTCACAGTGGTCAAGAGACTTCAGATTTACAGGGCTAGGGACAGAAAGATGGCATGAACCATTTCCTCTGGAAGCCAAGCTAAAAAACTCATTATAAGCTAAACAAAGTTGACTGACACTCCACAAACAGTTTTACACTGTTTCACTTTTAGGAATCATAGAACTCCTAGAGAGGGCTAAATTATCCCAAGATGGCACTGCCACATGCCAATAGCCTTGCAGGAATTGCACAAGAGCTAACGCTCCACCTGCAGTACTCCATAGCTAACACACAGTAATATACCCCATTCTCTTTAGCACTTATGAAAGAGAAGTCTCCCACATTTCTGATAGACAGGGCAGTCTGATTTTAGATGCCAATACTACTACGAGACAACAAATTAAAAAAACTGCTCATGAGGCTAACCATAGTGGGAAAAAAATCATATTAAAATACTCTTAATGCAACCACAACCTCTCTATACTAACTACTATGATACATTGCACAGCGTACTTCTATTAAGTTAGATAATTAATTAGCCCAGCATTCCCTCTCAAGTTAGAAAACCCAACAGCAATTCTGGAGGCCACATAACTTTCCTCCACAGAGTGACATGGAGAACAGTAGTAATTTCAGAGGTGTGAATAAGCAGCAAGGGGTTCTGACATGCTCTCATTTCCATTTCCGACCCGCTCCCTCCTCTCTGCAATCCCTGCATGTCCAGGCGTTTGGTGCCTGGCTCATCCTCCCAGCCTTGGCTCTCCTGTACGCTGGCAGAGCTGCTTGGGAGGCCATGTCATGAGTAAGGTAATTGATCCAGCTGAAAAATAGCCTGCTGCTTAAACAAATGCATCAATATTATATTATATAGACAAATTATAAATATGTAGTCCTCCCTGCTCCAGCAGAAGCATTTTACTGCACAGCTGCACAAACAATTGAGTCAGTACAACAGACAAGAATGCAGTGGCACTGGGCAGCTGCAGGCAGCCTGGGACTCCATCTACTCTGTCTATCTATTGCAGCTGATAGACACACAAAAAAATATAAATGTCAGACAAAGCTACCATGTATTTGTTAAAAGAGGAACAGAAACTTATTTTCCCCTCTATGAGTTCTAATGAGTCCCAGCTGATGTGGTTCTTCATACCAGTTTTTGCAATACTTTCTCCTCTCCCTGGGGAAAAGAGAGATTTATACACAAATGGATTTGTGCCAAGCATAGTTCCCAAAGAGCTTGGCATGCCACAGGCAGAGACTGTCTGCACTACTATCTGGAGTCACAGGACTTTTATGTAGATACCACCAAAACCTTAAAGCTTTGCCCTTAACTCTTCCACAGGAACCCTTCCTCCAGTTTTTGTCCTAGTGACAAACTACTGAAGAACCTCTGGTTTCAAAGCAACAAAATGCACTAAGTAACCCCTCCCCTTGGCACATTTTTCCTCATGACCTAATGCAATGGCTCACCATATTTCACATGACACCCCAGCCACATTAAAATGCACCCAGAATACTGTGCTGGACATCGTAAACCAGTCAGGAGCAGGGATACCCACACTGCAAGTTTTGTGCTGCAAAATCAAAGGCCAATACAAGCACTGAATCACTTGACAAGGGCAGCACTCCAGCCTCAGTAATTCTTCAGCTGTACTCCATCGTATGCTGTATTATACTTATGAAGTAGCCCCTATAGGCCTGCTGTGCATGATACTGTATGGATGCCCACAAAAGACAAAACATTTTAAAAAAAAAGCAAATAAAGACACAAACAACAGTGACTTTTTTCGCCATAGAGGTACACACAAGGAAAGAAGATGATCGGCTATCTCTATGCTTTTGACATTTAAACTACTAGCAAGTTTTAAGTTCAGATGACCACACATTGTGTCACATCTCAATTAGCACTAAATATTGGCAATAAGGCTGCAACTTAAGCTGTAGCTAAGATCTGTCACAGCTGCGTAACTTTCAAACCATAAGACTATCTACCAGCAACTGGCCTTTTTTTTTTTCCACTTGCTTTTACCCCAGCTATTTTTAAGAGCAGCCTAGAAAATCATTTTGAGTGGATTGGAAAAAAACAAAGCAATATTAATAGATGGTAGAGAATGTTCAAAACCCCCTGAACGAATATTAACATTGTGTATTTGTATACACAGCTCTTTCACCAGCTGTGAAGTATACATAAGAACCAGTGTTTCTACACACCAAAGCGATACTGCAGTATCTGCAATGCCAACATCATTACAGAACTGTTAGGTTGAAAACAGAAAACTATACAACTGTTTTAAGTAAACATTTAATAGAAAATACAGGTCAATTTCCTGGTTTTACTGTTCTTAAGGCAAGGCTACTTGGTGGAGATGCACCACAAAAGAAACATAAAGCTTCATTTTTTTTAAACCAAAACCCTGAAATATAAGCAGTTTATAATGAGAGTACAGTAACTCAAAGCAGTGAAGTCACTGATCTCTTTTGAGAGATCCAAAGTTGTACATTTGAACTTGCAATGTCCAGCTTCTGGATAAATATTTTGTTTGCACTACTATGAATGGATTTATTATAAAGAAGTACATTAAAAATCCTGAAAAATAAGAATACAAATACACGAGAAGTAACAGTCAGTAGAAGGTCGGTATAAAATTAAATAGATGGTTCATTCTCTGAAGGATTTTATTACAACCCGAAACTCAACACCTTGGCTCTGATGGGAGAAAAATTAGTCCTTTCATACCCACATGAAAACAAAACAAACAAAAAAAGCAGATGCAAATTTCATTCTAACTACCCCATTAAGAGGTTGGAAACTAGAAAGGCAGAAAGCCTTAACTGTCCTAGCATATGAACATTCTGAATAACATTTCCTCCCTTCTTTGCAAGCTGTTTGGTTTATCCACATCTTGATACACTGCCTGCAAGGGGATTTGCCCATAGATTTCCTGGCTCACTCTTGCAGCTGCAATTTCCATGATGTAATGCTTTTGGTCATTCCTCCTACAGTTTTTTTCACCAACCAAAATAAGATAAAAGCTTGCGAAGAGAAGCACGTTGCAAGAGGAGCAGATGAATCAAGTCCAAAGTATTTTTCAGGGTTTATTGCACTCCTTCCCTAAAATTTTTCTATTTCTCATTTCCTTTTCAGTAGAACTATGCATTAGACTAAATTTAATGCCATGAATGGTTTCCCCATACATGCTATATCTTCTAATTATTTATCCTCAGAGCAGCTCTGAATTTTGAGCTAGTTCATAAATGTAATTAAAATGCTATTTATTTCTTGGTTTAGATTAATGAAGACTACATGTTGACTAATTTAACACCAAACAACTCCTGCACTACCCTTCTAACTATTGTTTCCTCATTTAGCTCCTCCAGCACCTTATCATTAACCTTTGTTAATAACTAGTTCTTTGATCTGTTTTCAGTGGATAGAAAGTGCTCACTGCCAAGCCAATGTGAATTAGCTTTGCAAGTAAAATTAATTCCCCCTAAATAAATGCTTTAAGAAATCAGGTATTCTTCCTACTACACAGCTTCATTTCTTTTTTTCTACCAAGAGTCTGATCCTGGAAAAAACTATGCATGCTGCTACTCAAAAGA
>VXBU01012041.1:668774-706372 GCA_013400315.1 Bombycilla garrulus | reverse complement strand
TTGCATCAATAACATATTAAAGTATTAAAGTCTGAATAAAACATACACATCAATGTAAAGATGATTGATGCATCATCTCTTTCAACAATTCACTTTAGGATTTCCTGTGCTAGAATTTTGTGCTGAATTATAACATATTTCTCTATCAAAATATTTTTTTTAGAAGGTTATAGAGCTTCTCAATATAATGGTCAGCTCTTTGACACAAATGTCAAGGAAACTTAGCGAAATCCATCTTTATAAAAACATAACTCAGAAAAACTATTCTTACCGAGAATCTCTGTTATTGATCACTAGTTCGAGATTTTGTGCTGATGATGAATCTATCAGAGCTGTTTTCTCACTCCCTTGGAAACACACCTTGAGTGATTTAGGGGCATAAACGGCGTTTTGAATAAATTCAACATATTTTAGCAAAGCTGCAGCAGCTGCAAGACAGTAATACCTTGGAAAGAAACAATCTTTTATGAATATTTAATACTGCTGTTGAAATACCACAAAAGTATTTCAGTGCAGAAATAACATTCACACTAGTGTGGCTTGGCAAAGCTACTGCGACTGGTAGCACTGAAAAAGCAGTGTATTTCAAACATGCACAAACCCATGTCTAGTGAACATTTATTCATGCAAATCAAATATTCATAAATGTTTGAGTTTCTGTACACTAGACAGCCTACACTATATCACTGGTATTGTGAACATACATATCTGAACAGACACATGTGACTTGAAGACCCTGGTCACCAAGTATCAACACCTAAAATTGTTGATATGGAAAAAATGCTTGCTGAGGCCAGAAAGAAAGGCAATCATAGCTCTGGAAAGGCAGCTTTAAGGAAAGAATGAAAAAGGTGAAGTGTGAGAAATAAAAAAAACCACCCAACTATGTAAAGGTTTTCTATTTACATTTCTAGATACATCAGAAACACTGGAGGGCAAACTAAAAAGACAGCTCTGGTATGATTTTCTAATTTTTGCGACATGACACAGACATGTAATGAGTACATAAAATGATTTTGTTAAAAACTTATCTGGACACAGTATGCTTCTCCTTATTTAAACGTACTTTGATTGGACTTCCATGAAAATGGTGCTAAATTCAGATGCACACAATTGTTCTATGTACTCCAAACCCTTTGTTTCATTGAAGTATTTTCTCTGGACTGTTGTAAAAGTCACATTCTGCGGAGATGGGGACGAAAGCAAACAGCTTTAAAAGTTACATTAGAGAGACTTCTGTATTTTTCTAGAGATACATGTTTCCAAGAAATCTATCAACTGATTCTGATTACTCAAATTACCCAATGCCACTAATTCGAAACTTTCAGCTGTCATCAGCAATATATTTATCTCTGTAATTGTCAGTATTAGAAGTAGCAGCATGGTAGCTGCATTTAGTTTGTTCACTACCATTCTAAAATTACACCTGAACATCACAGAAAACAAAATATGTCTGCGCTTAGGATTTTAAAAGTTGTGTAAAACTCTCAAATCTACCATCATATGAAAGTGATCAACAAGAACTCTAAAACATTGAATGAAATTTCAGATCTTACCTTGAAATGCTCCGTTATCAGACTGAACAATTTTGTTGTATTCCCTGCATCACAAGCAGTATTTGACATTATTATTTCTAGTGGTGTTAAAATCTTGAGTTTAGTAATAACCTGAACAAAAAAATCAAAATAATTCAAGAAAAGAATTATATAATCTAAAATATTTTAGACAACAATGAACAGCAATAACAAAACACAGAACTCATGTATTTTAGAATCAGTTTGAGTTCCAAATTTTCTGCTAACTTCTACAATAATGAGTCAATTTCATACGTCTCTAAATATACACAAAACTAAATTAAAAGCAAACAAAATTTAGAGCTTTTCCCCTGTTATTTGAACACAGAATCATGGTTGCCATTGAAGCAAGAGATAAATATCCAAAACTATGTTCCATGGCTATGATGGGGAAGAAGGACTTATTTCAACAGATGGCAGCTCTGGATGATGAAGAAATGCAATACTACTGAACACTATTAATCTTTTGATTGAGACTAGTTTTGCTTGGGGTTTTTTTTAACCTCTGCTGGTAACATTTATCTCAACATTAACGTGACTAAAAATGTGCATATTTTACCAGCTTTACATTATGCACATCCCCTGTAGGGATTATTAGTAAACTATCTGCCCTTCTGCTGCATAAGAAAGGACAAACAATAGTATGCATTTCTGTTCATTTATACCAGCATTCACAAATTCTCAAGGGAGAAACACGAAATGACAGACTATATTTTAACTGCTCTAGAAGTTAAGATGTGCAAGAAGGGACATATGATGTCCCAATGAAAATGCAAACAAGCATGAAGAATACACAAAATAAATAATCCAAAGACATTTGGGGTGGGAGGGCTATCACTGCCCTTAATATCTGCTAACGACGAGGACGTTTTTTTCCAGTGCCATCACAGTTCAGCAAATCTTGAAGAACTTACAGAATACAAGAAAACTTCCCTGAAATGATTTGCAGAACATTCAAAAGCAAAAGCATGTACAAGAAAGAGCAAATATAGTAGGCTGGATACCAATCACAAGGCAAAGTATGGATTCTGAGAGTTTAAGAAAACATCTGAACAGCAGATAAAACAGAATTGTTGAAAGGACTAAGATGAATGTGTCTTTACAAACAGATTGTGTGAATGTGCTTGCAGATAGGGCCAGAGACTTGTAGATAAGCAAGTAACAGGACAAACCACTAATTTAAAAAAATGTTATCAATCGACACAGACTGCTGCTTAGCCAAGGTCATGCTCAACTCCTAAACTTCAAGATGAACAAAGACTTAATAGGGTTATGAATATTAACTTCCCCACCCAGGGTGGACTTAAAGCTAATTTTAATGGTCATGTATCACATGTTATACAGGGGGAGCATATTAAGGGGCACATTTAACAGGCAGATCGGGAAGTCTGCACCTCCCAAGTACCTCAGCCAATAGGGAACGGGCAAAGGTTCTGCCGCCGGGAAGATTAGGATAAAAAGCAGGCTGCAGTCCTCCAACAATTTGAGAGACCTCATGGGGAAATGCCCCATGGCCTCTCCCTTTGTTCAAGAATAAAAGGTACAGGACTCATCTGTCTCCTCCATGGACATAAACCTCTGATGACATGAGTTGTTTCACACATTGTTAAAGGTGTGAGAGATTAAGGCAAGAAATTAGGCTGTTAGGACATTCCCCGCATTAGCGGAAAAGTAGTTGAACACCAGCACCTCTCTTTTTTTGACTGGATGGTGAATGCCGGATCAGTTATAAGCACAGAACAGAGAACTCAGTGATCTAAATGGAAAATCAGCAACATGCATGTACAAATAAAAACACCAGCTTTTAAATTGGTATGACAGGAAAACAATGAACAATCTGACCATGGTCTGAGAGGCAATTACAAAGGATGTTCAATATGTAGCTAGGTGTGTTAAGAACAGGCTTTAAAAGCAAAAATGCTTCAAAATGAAGCAAAACAAAGAAACCCATTATACAAAATTGTACATTATACAACTGTAATGTACAACAATGTTGTACAACATACACTGCACAACATTATACAACACCTGTTCTAGTAAACAGATTTGATGGTTATTTATATCCTGAGTCAGAGCTACTAACTGTCCCAATAGAGCTTTTGTTTCTTTGAATATTGTAAAGATGCTATAAGCCATGTTATTTTCTAGCATGCATAACTACAACAAAACCATGAAATAAATGTTTCACTAATGCTGTTGCTGCATAAACCAGAGATTACTCACCAAATTGATGTATAATATTCAGTGCTGACTAATTTGAGTGAATTTAATTTCAAACTGAGATGAAATATTTATGAAACCTATGCCAGAACTATAATTACTCTATCACACACACACATTTATGCAGTTCCGTTCTTAGAGTTGTTTTGCCTGATGAAGAATACCTGCAAGTTCTACTACCATATATTGCCCAATGCTCTTCAAAATGAGGCATCTCAGTCCCACAAACAGAGTATTTTGCAGAAAAGCTATTTTTCTTCTGAGAAACACTCTTTCCTTTTTAATATCCAAAGCACAGTAAGGAAAATAGTAGTCTTTTCAACACGCCACATTTCCTAAAACTTGTTACTTCCACTTTTAAGAAAATCTTTTCTACAAAAGAAATTTAATTTCCTATTAGTCATAAACTTTTTTTAAGAAAGTAAGTCACAAAAATTAGCTCATAAAATACCTTGGCATAAGTTGTATTGTCTGCAAATTGTGATAATATCATTTCAGGATTTTTTAAATCTATACTGGCCATTCCTACTTCACCTCTGGCAAGGCCTCTTCCTTCTACTACAGCTACAATAACAGATGCAACAGTATGAGCAGAAACTGAAGATGAGGATGTAACTGTAAAACAGACGTATATATTGAGTTACATTCAATATAGATCAATGACAGACAGACCAAGGAGCATCACAAGTGACAGAGCAAGGATAAACAAATATACAGATGCATGAAAGAATCATTATCAGTTTAGTCTTTAAGAACACTAAAGAGTGATAATGATTAGTCAGACTGTGAAAGAACTAACTTTAAATTCCCTTAGTTTAGCGTTACCAGAGCACATACGATACATATAACATGGCACAAGGCATCATTACCCTGTAACACCATTTTGCTCATACAAAGCACTGCAAAATGTACCACCAGCTACTGCGTAGGTGTTCTGAAGAACCAGTGCTCTAAACCTCTGAACATGCCAACATAAAATACATAAAACTTGCATCACGAAACTTGAGAATTATGTTATATATGATGCATTACAAGCCTAAAACTAAAAACAAACCCTGATTAGAGGTGTCACGAATTTGGCCTCTTTAGTGACCACACTACTTGTCCACATGTCCACAAATATAATTTGATTTTGGACAACTTGAAAAAAGTCTGAATTCTAACTACTCTGAAAATCCATACATGAATGCAAAGTAAGTAGCAAGAGGATGCAATACCAAAACATCTCAGTACATAAAGTAGTATTTTTTTGTTGGTATGTTATTCCTCAGCAGTATCCTCTATGGTTCAAAAACACATTGTGTTTTAAATTTATTTTAGTATTTTAACATATCACATTAAAAATTAAACTGTTCAATAAAATAACGTCAGAAATGTAGGTTGGACTGTATCCTCTAAGAGCTGTTAATCTTACCGGAATATCCTGGAAGAGGGGTATGGTTTCGGCAACCGGATCTACCAGAAGAGAGAGGTGCTTTTCCTATACGTGAGCTATTCAGGCCTCGCACAGAGGAAGAACTTGTGAGATTCAATGTGTTAGCATTTTCTACACAAGAACTTTTGTCCCCAAAATATGATTCTAAGGGGAGAGAGAAATAAGCAAATTATGAAAACAGTTACAAGAAACTTTTATTCAGAAGGCAATATACAAAAACTAGCTAAAAAGAATTATTTTTTAATCAGCAGAAATAGAGATAACCAAATAAAATGTCATTCTATGATAGCTCTCCAGAGTATAAAATTAGATAAAGTCAGACTGCTTTGAAAACAGGCTTGCATTAATATGATTATTTTCTACAATGACATTACCTGCAGCGGCAGTAAAAAAATAATGATTTACATTGTTGAACTGAAATAATACAACAGAAGTAATTTTACGAAGAATCATTTCATATTCTAATAAATTCTAGATTTATGAAAGAATGCTATAAATCAACTTTATCTCACATTTGCCCATCATTTGAAAAATCATTATCTAACATTTGCCCATGTGTTTATGAAAACATTTTTTAAAGTATGAGCATTCAATTTAAAAAACAGGACAATAAAAGAAAACACAGAACCACTTAGGAATGATAACCCTTTGAATTTATGGGGATCAGCTCTCAGAAATCATACATCTGGGATGTATTTGTTAAAAGCACCTTCTTTTACACATGTATTTAAGATCTACCTACAATTATAAGTCCTGCAAAGTATCTTTGTCTCAGAACACCTTTAAGTTCCAATAAATTATTTAAGTAATTTACTTGTTTTTAAATCTCTTGAGATGACTAAAGACATCCTTAATCTAGTTTAGATAACTGCTCTTTAACATTAAAAAGGGATGAAAATACAAAGAGCAGATCCACTTAAAAAACTCCAGGTGTTTCAAAACACAAAAAACCAAAAATGTTTCTGTTTCTTACATTAAAACCTGACACACAAGATAAAATACTTAAGTATGTTTTTAGATGACTAACTGCATGACTCTGTATCAAGACTGGCTGGTACAAAAATACCTGCAGTACTGGGGTTCTAGGGTTTGTTTGGGTTTTTTGGATGGTGAGGTGGGATTTTCTTTGTGTTTGTTTGGTAGGTAGTTTTTTAATATTAAAACTGACAAGTGATAAAAATATTAGCTTAGACTCCTTGGTTGGGGACTTTTAAAAGAGTGAACACATTAGCATTGCAATGCATACTGATAATTTTTTTTAAATTGCATTCACTTGGATTTTGGTCTAAGTTTCAGTCAGAATTTTGGCAGAAGAGACTTCCTGTAGAAGGTACCAAATTTGGCATAACAGGGAAAAACAGCCATTTCAAAGACCAGATGAACCAAACCATATACAGGTATTTCTCAGCCTAACATTTAAGTCATGCCCTATTCGAATTAGCATTCTGTTTTGAGTTTTTTTTTAGAATTCCTCAGTAATCATATATATTACCCAAACCCATTTAACCTAATTTCCAATTTTTACATAATGGAGATTTATGTACACCAAAATTTATTGCAGCAAGTGTTAAAATAATTTCCAGCTCTTTTCACAGTTTCTTTTTGTCTGGAAACACCTCAATTTTAATTTATTTGCTGCCTGCCAAGATACAGACTTCAATAGATTTTTGTAAATGATGGCGGTATTGCATTACAGGAGCACAACATTCTTACCACACATCGACACCGACCAGCACTTAAAACCATTTCAAAGGCTAGGCAAATCTAAAAACAAAACAAAATAAAAACACCCAACAACAAAACTCCCAAACCAACCAACAAATTAAACACAAATCCAAAACTCATAACCAATGTTTCAGTTCTCTCCTGTAAAGCAAACACCGTGCGGCAATTCAGACACGTCTATTGATCCCACCAGAGAATTCAGCTACTACTATGTTAAAGATAATAAGATAATTTTTTTTAAAGAAATGCAAGGAACGATTTCCATTTCTCTCACTGGCTAAATGAAACAGGTCGCTATCCCGGGTAGTTGCTGCTGTCCCATCCCAGTAAGCACTGCTTTTAACAGCTCTTTCGGAACCCGACCCGAGCAAAGAGAGCAGGAGGATAAACAGATAAAAGCCTGGGCAGAGAACGTACCTCCCCTTTCGGAAACCACTGACTTCGCGACGCTGCTTCTGGCGGCCCGGCCGCCTGCGGGGCCTTCCCCGCGGGAGCCGCCAGGCCGTGCCCCGCCGCTGAAGGAGCCCCCGGCGCTCTCTGAGCTGTGCGGCGTCTGCAGAAGCCCCAGGGTGTAGCGGGGCGTCTGCTCCGCCCGCCTGCCCACGCCCGGCGTGGAAGAGCCGCGGCCCGTGTAAGACTCCGAGGCGGTCGAGGCGGCCGCCAGCCCGCCCGCGCCCGCCATGGTGCGAGCCCTCAGCCTCGCCCCCGGCAATGGCGGCACCGCGCCCGGGACCGACCCCCGCACGCCGAGATGCGCCTCGCTGGTAAAAGGTGTAGAGCTGCAGCTATGAATGATATAGGAGTACCCAGAGTTGCTGGCCCTGCAGCGGGTTTCATTATAAATACGCAAGGGCCACAGGAAAGAAAGGAAAGTGCTTGCTCTGCTTTTTAAAGCAGGAGTACTGCATTTACACGTAACTTACCCGCAGTAATTCGTCACCGTTCAGACTGTTTTAGCAGGTGATTCAGCAATGTTTTCTTCCTGCTCAGGAGTTTTGATAGGAAAAGATCCCCGAAATGTCCACAAAGCTTGTTTACCTCTGGAGCTGTCTTAAACACGTACTTGTAAGAATGTTTTAGACCACCAACACTACTTTGTCTATTAGCATCATGTAACACACACCACTAAACTGTTTCAATTCACGTTTTGATTAGGCACAGGTTTGTCTCTGGCGCTAAATACATCTGCATGGTAAAACGCTCCATATACTCACACCTTTTTTAAACCTGTAATCTTGTAAGATATTTAGAAATCACAGCTGACTTAGGAAATTACATTGACCAAACTCTCACCAGAGAACTCCAATAATATGATCAGGATTTCAATCTAAGTGAAATGTTCTACACCACTACACAATATCACCCACAGATTAACTCCCAGGCTGTCTCAGTTTGCAAGAGACTAGAAACTCTGAAGACGATTCCATTTTGTCTACAGAACGTGGAACAATAGCAACTTTCTATCTACTAAGCAGTGTTTCCCTGGATGAAAAGTGCCCTTGGAAAGGAAACCATAATGAAAAAAAATTACTTTAAAAATTTTTATTAACCTTTTCAGTTAAATAAAACTTGATCAATGCTCTCATTCCTTCACACTCCACACAAAGCCTTTTCTGTAAGGCTTTTTATTGTAGCTTTTTTTCCAAACCTTGAACATGAAAATTCCAGGCTTTGACTGAAGAATTCATGAGGCAAGTGGGCAGTTAAAAGGAGTTTCTGCCTTATCTATTAAAGCCTGTAGGCTTTAAAAATTCATGAGAAAGGCTTGAGCATTCAAATTCACATTTTGTTTTTGAAATCCATGACAAGTAAAGATCTATGAAATATTGGCTTTGTCCAGTTCTAGCTTACTCTATACTAACACAGCTAAAAGAACCCAGATATTGAGCCCCACCTCTAAGAGCCAAGACACATTCAAGACCCAGCCCACTCCATTACCATCCAAACTACTGCTCCGTGAAAGCCAGAGCCTGATACCCTCAAAAGAAAATGAAGATAACTGTGCCAGCTGTCTACAGCCCAGAGATGAACCGTATGGTCTTTGCTGAAAGGATCCAGACAGATCAACATACTACCACACCACCCTGAGGCTGTGCTACCCCGTCTTTAGTATTGTTACAGCCCTGGGCAGGGCACGGACACCAAAGACCGAGGGCCTGTGATGGTGAGATGTGATAACCACAGGAGTGACAATGACTTCCACAGGGAGTATGGCACTCACTAGCAGAGAGGTCCAACAGTGCCATGACAGCATAGGTGCTCTACAGCAGCGTCAGAAAGTGGTGACTGCTGCAGCGGAGATGTGGATGACAGCCATCAAAAGCAGAATGATGGATGATCAAGAAGCCAAGCTTTAAGACTTTAAGACAAAAGACTGTTACAGACATGGGGACGCAATCCCTGGAGACAACTCTGTCAAAGGAGAACTCACAGAAATGGAACTGGAGGCGCCACCTAGCTTACCACTGTGAGAGATGACAGCTCAGAAACATCTACAATGTGACAGGCACTAGACAGATTTACACCTTGAGGTGTAATTGCAAGACAAGTAAGGCTCGACAGGCACTATGCTGATGTGACAATGCACCTGAGACTTGCAGGAAGGCTACCAAGGTGCCAAGTGATCACTAAGAGCCATGGAGACATCAAGACATGAGGAAGGTACAGTGTACAGTGCACAGTGCAGAAGACAGACTAACAAGAGTTTACACAACATAGACCCATGCTGGGTCATGCCTTCCCGAGCACAGTCCTCACATCGTGTGGAGAACTAACCTGCTCCCCTGACCTGCTGCAAGGGAACTGCTCCTGAAGAAGCTCTCTGCCCTACACTGACTTTAAACCCCTCCTTGTAATTCCCAACTTTGCCCCGTCCTCCCTCTGCATCCTCCCCTCACCTTCACTTTGGAGGACCGGGGTTCTGAAACCATCTTCCTTGCTACTCGCCAGCAAGCCCGGAAAGGCGAGCCCCAGTAGCACGGTCCAGCCCTGGGGCCCGCCCACTGGCAGATGTCCGTGCAACCGGGGCTGAGCACCATGGCCCTTGTGAACAGGCAGAGCCCCCCTCATAGCTTCTGCGTTGCGACCCCCCAGGTGCCGATCTGAGCTCCCCTGCCGTGCCACCTTCAGCGAACAGGAGCCATCCACACCTACCGAGGCATCTCACTCGCCTCACCCATGGCCACTGGCCCTCGGCCTCTGCTCAGAGGGGAGATGCACCCCGCGCCCCGTTGTGATGCCCCTGTGACCGAGAAAGGGGCGCAGCAGCACCGGATCCCACACGCGGTGCGTCTGCCACCCTTGCCAGGACGGCAGCAGAAAGCAGCGGGCAGGAAACGAAACGGCACCTCCCGGGGCGGGAGCACACCGGGAGCACCAAACCGAGAGCAGGACCTGTGCAGCCGGCGCGGAGCTCTGGCCACCAGCCGTGCGGTGGGGATGCGTGCACCATGGGAAGCGTTCGTGCAGGTGCAGAGCTGTTAAAACTTTGATTATTTTTTTGGTATTTTTGGTTATTATTAAATTTCGACAGAGAGCTTCATTCTGAACAAGCCATCATCAAAGTGCTGTTGGAGTAAGTTTTATATAAAACCAAAGAAAAATAAACCTTTGATACAAATAAGTAACAAAATTAATGTAGCCGACAATTATGTTATTTATCTACAATAGTCAACAATACAAAGAATAAGATATAAAAGGTTTCTTGGTCAAAAACTTACTAAGCATTTGGAACATCTGTCCTGCTATCGCAGGACTGATCAAATACAAAGAAATTAAGCATAAATTTTTCCGGCCCTCAAGAGATCCTAAGACTGATAAAAAAAACCCTCAAAACCAAAACTACTGAGTCTGTTCTTCAGAACAGATACTTGAATAAAGCAAAACTTAGGAAAAAAAAAATTAAGCTCTACCACCAAATATATTTGCTACAGGGAGAACTGGGATAAAAATGGAATGCAGTCGATACTGAAATCTGTCCTTATGTTACCTGTATGATTTGGAAAAAATCTTTCTTTGGGAGAAGTGAGGTCAGTTTGCAGATACTGTCTAAGGAAACTGAGGAGGGGGAGGGGAAATTCTCATTAGTAGGGTCATTTTGTATTCATTGTACTGCAGAATGACCAAGGACAATGTTTCTGAAGATGAAAATCAAACTCCTTCACCAGAGATTATCCTGAAGCCATCTTCAGGAAATAATCATACCCCTGGGTTTTCTCCCAAGCTTTTTTAGTTGGCATTTCTCTGAGGGAGAGGGAGGCTTTCATGAAGATACTTCATGCTCCCATGCTCTGAAAAGTCAGAAACAACATGATTGTCCCCCCTCAGCAACCACTTTGTAGTTAAGAGTCCTTCGATTCCCACTGGTCCACGTGCATGGATACGTGAAGTACTAATTCCCACTTCAGCACCTGTAGGAAACACCCAAGATAAAGGTAGTTAATCCTCTGATGACGTTCACTTCATACTAAATGTTTTTGCAACACTAAGTAAAAAAGCTGCCTGCCTTTCAGGGACCTGCCATTCTCGGCTCCTCTCCAAATACCAGTTCCATTTACCTGTCAGAGAAGCTCGAGGAGATTACCTATTACATTATAAATTGTAATTTTTATACTTCTGGCTCCTACAGTTACTTTCAGAAACAAAGATGCAAGAGAAAGAGAGGTATTTCTTACATTGCTCTTAGGCTGATCTAAGGGCATAATCCTTAAAAAAAGAAAAAAAGCTGAAGTAGCAAAGGTTATGATTTTACATCCTTTTTTATCACATTGAAGAGGTATTGGATGACTTTAACTGGAATTTTTTAGTTACATGGAACACTGTAATAGTGTGTAGTGGAGACTTCTGATTTTCTACCTCATCAAGGAATGTTTCCCTTGTCTTCTGCAATTCACAGCAGGTGCACCTGTTTATTTAATCAGTTGATACTCAGTTTGGCTCCTGCCCTTTATTCCTTAACACTGCAGGACTGGAGCATCTGAATCTGCCCAGCAGGACTGAAGCACTGCATTCTTCACAGCATCATTGAAAGAGAAACAAAAGGAAAGCTGTTCAGCAGTTTCACATCCTGTATTGCATTGTTCTATCACTATATGCATGCAGCATACTTCATTGCAATTGAATAGAGCTTCAAAAGATCCAAAACATCTTTGTGGGGATGAAATTTCTAGGCTTCAACTTTTCGTACATTACCTTTCCTGAAAACCTTTTAATTAGATGGTAAGATAAGAGACTAATCCTATCTTTCAGGGTTCATACTGCCACACTTTTCACACAGCTGAAAATTCTGCAGTCACAGTTGTGCAATATCTTCCCTCTTACCAAGTCCAAACCTATAGCCATCAGAGAATCGGGTACTGGCATTCCAGAAAACACAAGCGCTGTCCACATGCTGGAGGAAGAACTCTGCTGTTTTCTCTGGGAAAGAGGCAGAGACAAAAATAAAATCCATTACATACAGAATGATCATATATTCCAATAAACACAGCATAAAACAGTGAACATACATAACAATACAAATTTCACATGCAACCTTGTAAGACAGCCTAGGCTAAGCCATGCTCACTTTTACCTTCCTCCCAGTATGCATATCAAGTAGACACAACTGCAAATCTTAGAAGAAGCTTACAAAGATTAGAAGAAAGCAAAAAGATGTCTAATTCTATTTTCATTAAATTTAGTCAAAGAGAGATTTAGTTGCATGATCGAGGAGAAAGAACAGCTGCCCCAGACAGCACTGTCATTCAAACTGAGAGAGTTAAGCTACAGTCAGCTCTCCATTAGTCTCAAACACGGAATAGTTCCAAATACTGAGAAATCCTAAACTCAACTGCTATTGCAGGTAATATTTGAGAACTACATACAAAAGTGCCACATGCAAGTGTGTGAACTTGCAGGACAGTAGCCTTTAGCAAAAAGACAGACATTCAAGCACAACTCTACTTCCAGTATAAATCACTAGCTCACCAGGTCCTGTGGCAGTGGTTATGGTATCAAATGTATGCCTTTTAGTGACATGCACTTAAGTTCAACAAGAAGTACAGAAACAGAAGCCTACTTGATGCACACTGGCCAGTCACAGATCAACATGACGTTAACTGCAGCTGATTCTCAGAAGTTGTGGGCTTGGTTTGGTTGGACAGTCAACCTTTGTCTTGGCACAGCTCTAGTAACAGTCTGAACTGGCACAGACCCAAGAGATGAACTACTACAATGTAGTTAAGTTAGTAGCAGCCTGTCTCTGGTGTAGTTTGCACTAACACCAAGAATTAGCAGCCAAACCAAAACAGCAGTTTAAAGAAGGAGCCTGGTCACTAACCATTCTCTGTGATGATAACATCCGTATGGGAACTTCCATACTTGTGGATATGTTCAATAGCCTCTTGAACGCTGTCCACCACCTCGATGCAGCACTCCAGGTCCCCATATTCTGTGCGCAGAGATTTCACTTCTGAAGGACTGAATGTCAAGTAAGATGCAAACTTTGGGCCAGCATGAATCTTCACCTGCAACACCAGAAACATTTTGTTTGCGGCTACTGAATATACCAGAGCCTTTCAGGTGAAAGGGTAGCTTCTTGTACTCAATATGGGATGGATAGCAGACCCTGTGGCGCCATGTTTTGGACTTCTGACTAAAACAGTGTTAAAAACACACCAAAGTTTGGCTGTTGCTGAACAGAGCTTGCACAGCATCAAGGTACTATCTTCTCTCCTGCTCCACCTCAGTGCCCCTAGCAAGAAGATTGGGAGTGTGCAGGAAGTTGGGAGGGGATCCAGCCAACAGCTGACCGGAACTGACCAAAGGGGTGTTCCATGCCATATAATGTCATGTGCAGCAATACAAACTGACAAGAAGGGGTTTTTGAAGAAGGTAGGCATTGCTCAAGAAACTGGCTGGGCATTGTTTTTTTTTGTGGCAGATAGCAAGTAATTAGCTTTGCTTTGTGGGAGTTTTGGGGGACTGGTGGGTTTTTATTTTTATTTTCAGGTTTACTTTTTTACTGGGTTGTTTCCTCCTCTTTGTCCCTTTTCTTCTTCCTCTTTCCTTCACTTATCAAGCTATCTTTCAACTGACAAGGTTCCTTGCTTTTGCTCTAATTTTCTCCTCCTGTCCCACTTGGAGAGGGGAGAGTAAGCAGGCAGCAGGATGGTGCTTAGCCACTGAGTGGAGTTAATCCACAACATGCATGCAGTGTAAGAAAAATACACCTGTTCTTTGGGAAACTTGGCATATAGGTGAATTAGCTACAAGGTACAATAACTGACATGCTAGGCTGGCTATCTACCATGACAAACTCCTATTTCAGGACTCATTTGAAATTATTTAAAGCAATTGCATCCCTTAGTCACCAAGCAGAAAAGGCCAGTACCACACTGCTAGGAAACCAGCTAAAATACTGATGCCAGCCTTTGTTTTAAGACAGCAACTGCAATGCAGAGAATACGGAAAGGAATGCTTCTAAGTTTGCACCTACAGAAGTCTTAAGATCTTGAATGACTTTTATCTTTTCACTTTATAAATTGATCCCAGCCCTCTCCAAGGCACATCTCTGACACAAAGGAGTTACTGGGTCCAAAACCAAAAGCTCACACAGATATTTTTCATTTGTTATAACGAAGATTTTAACACATTATCAATCTCTGCCAAAACACCTAAACAATGAGAGATAATTTGGAACAGATACAGCACAGAAATTCCCTGCAAATGAAACACAAAAAATTTTGACAAGACAAGCATAAATGGGAAATAAGGCATAAGTCTACTAAATGTGAAGGCTTTTAAGACAGTATCTGTAAACCAGAATTTTCTTGTCCAACTATAAATTACTTTAATTGCATAATCCTGCCCAATATTTGCACATTTCTTGTTGTCAGGTCAGATTAGACACAGGTAATATCTTCCCCCCTGCATAAGGAAATGGGTTAGGGTTGGTGGTGGAAATGGACTAGTACTCATATTCTTCCCATCCAAAATACAAACATCTACCCTGCACTCTACCCCTCCCAAGAAACAACTAAACAAGACATTAAAAAATTGAGAACTTGCTCCTTGACTACTGATCAGCTTCTTTTACTGTAACCCTTTTAAATCTTCAAAACATATGACCTCTCTTTCCTGCATTATTCACTGCCTGCGCACTTTATTTGTCAAATACGTAGTGCTGTGTGAAAACCCTTGATTTATGTGCAATTCATACTACTTCACAGCTATTTCTTCCTGATGCATATCTGCTACCTTTACTGAAAGAACACTGCTTGTGTCTACACAACTAATTAGTATGCTGGCCTTTCGATATTCTTTGACATACCAGGAGGGAAAATGGGTGAGAATAAAGGGCATGCAAGAGGAAGATTTTTAAAAACACACGTATGAAGCAAATTCAGAAAGGATAAAAACAGGAAGGGAATTCACTTGGGTAAGAAGCTAAATTAATAGATTCAGGAAGACGAGGCTTTGCATCTGACTGAATTTGAAAGGGTAGAGAAAGGGTTGTATATATGCTTTTATGGCAGAAGATTATTTTTCCTATATACAAGTAAGTATATAGCAAGGGTATCCCAGTAACAGCCTGTAGCTGTCCTGAATAAGCTGCTTTCAGATAATTTCTACAGAAACAGTTGATGCTATGTGGAGAAGCAAAGTTCATTGACATGTACAAAGACACATATGGGTAACTAAAATGTTATGTCATGCAAACAGGGCTACACCAGCCAGACCAAATGTGTCCAAAGTTTTGGGAAAAAAAACAAACAAAAACCACAAACCAAAACACAAGTATGAGTGACTAACCTGTTCTACTCTCAACATGTCTATGATCTGATCAAACAACGGGGTTCTCAGCAAGTCTCGATGAATTAACAGAGTTTCCAGAGCATTACAGGCAGCAGGATATTCACACTTTGAGTCTCTGACTGAGGTTTAAGAGTAGATAATTGGTTATATAACATTCACAACAAAGATTTTGGGTATTATATAAATTACCATCCCACAGCTTACTTATTCGTGTGACCTTCTCAACACTGGCATCCGTGTCAACATACACATGACAGATCCCTTCACTGTGCCCCATCACTGGGATTCCCTTTGCAGCTTTCTGGATATTCCGGACTAGCTGTGATGAACCACGTGGAATGATGAGATCTATCAGCTTATCCAAACGGCAGAGATCTTCTACTTCCTCTCTTGTGTTCACCTGTGGTAGTTGCAATACAAAGAATTTACAGTTTGAACTCTCAAGTTTTGCCCACGACTTTTATATATACCACAGCAAAGAAATAGTTGATTTAACTCTAGGCACTTACCAGTTGCACTGCATCTCTGACCCCGTGAATAGAGAGTGCCTCTTGTGTCAGACGATGAAGGATTTGATTGCTATGTGCTGCCTCTTTCCCTCCTTTAAGTAGTAGGCCATTTCCACTGGCAATGGCCAAAGCAGACACCTGTCAAAGGAGTTTATTACGGAGGAAAAAAAAAAACCCCTTAAATGTAATCTGGTTCTTCTGTCAGAATAGCACCCACAAAATAAAAACAGGATTTTTTGCTCAGTTGATTTACTCAATATTAATCTACAGTTTTCCTTTCATGGCTCCAAAAAAACATTATAAGTAGCAGCACATTTAACTCCAGAAATTAAATGTGCTAGTTTCAGCAACAAATTTGAGTTTTCAGAGTACTATTGCCATAGGGAGAATACAATGAGCAAATCAGAGGAAACTATAGACATAGGGCTTCATATGAATCAGACAGCTGTATGGCCAATTACCCCAGGGAGAATAATTTTAAGAGCAAGTATTCTTGTCCTAAAACATTCTATCCATCAGAGAGTGGCAAGTATGTTCTTCCTATGAACAGAAAAAATATTTTCATCATGCTGTCTAAAACAGCAGTCATAAATAGACAACATTTGCTCTAAGTGTTGAGAAAAAAATTTTGAGACAATAGGCCCAGCATCATCTTTGTTTCCATGTTCATCACCAGAAGAAACCAACAGATATTGCTGCTCTTCTGTTTAAGGTGTCAGGTTTCACCCCTTTAAGTCCAGCAATGCAGGAGGTTTTTGTTCATTTCTACCTTGGAGTATGTCAGACATGATAAATAAAGCTCTTCTTCAAAACTCATTTTACTTTTGTATCCTTTTTTTTTTCCTCATCCCAGCTTCATTCACAATGGCCTCACAATTTTCCACCTACTTAAAAAGAAATTTAAAAGCATGTACTCCTTTGGAAAACAAAATCACCTCCTCTCCAGAACCTTTAGAATAAATAAACTCATTATTTAAAGTTATTTTGCTGTATTACTATCTTCTGGGAAAGATTATACTTATCATTATCATCACCTGTATATATCATCACCAAACCTACACTCATTAAAGTATCTATTGTATGTTGTTGAGATGTTGATGCCAAAATTAGCCAGGCTCACACCTAACTAGAAGTTAGCTTGGTGGCACACTTAAGATCCTGATTCATAAAATAACCAGCCAGATATGCCTTTCCCCTTCTAGTATGAAATGGGTAATAATAACCACAGTGATTGATATTCTATCTCATTTGAAAAGAACACTGAAAAATAAGAAACACTTTAGAAAAACACTAACTTATACTTAACTGAAATATAGCCATCTGGGAAGTCTGCCTTACGTAACTATTGTGTGTCGTTTTAACTTTTATATACCTAGACATTAAAAAGCCATCTGATTGTATTTTAAAAGTACCTTCCAAGTACCTGCCCCTCCAGATCGGTATCACAAAAGAAAACTAAACAAATAAGCTTATTTAAATAAAGAGGCATAAGATTAAAAGAAAGATTTTGACTTGGTTTGAGAAAATGAGAAGGAAAAAAATACCAAGAATTAAGACACAAAAATCAAAAACGTGTGTGATTAAAGTAGAACACAAGGTAAGGGGTTTCAAAATGGTTCAGTCTCAAGGACTAGTAGAACATGACTATACTTCAGAGCAATGACTGGTTTAGGTGGAATCTACACAAAACAATCTCTGAAGGATGCTTGCAATTTCGCCCTGTAAGTATTAGGGGCAAACATGTTGTTTGTATATGTGCACGCACTCAAAGCTTGTAAAATCTTAACTCAGACAAGCATGAGATGCAGTAGTAAACTAAGAGGAGGAAACTGCTCCTCTCCATCAGAGGCTCTCCAACTATCAGGTACAGGATGGGATAGAAACCATGCAATTCAAATGCAGAGTTATCAAAGATGAACTTCTGAAATTACATCAGGAAGCCTGATGTGAGTATGAGGACAGGAGGGTGGCAAGAAGCAAAGCAACTACCAAGACAAGCTATTCTAAGTCTGTAAAACAAAGCAGGGAAAGGGAGGGCAAGGCAGGGAAGCCAGCAGGAGTTAGTCTGGTATAAGTTTTAAGATACAGCCAGGAGAAAGAGGAAGACATCAGCTATGCAAGGCAGGAGACCTGGCTTGAAGTCCAGGAAGACAGATGCAAATTCAAAAAGGTAACATACTTGCTATCTGTAACAAACAGAGCTGGTAGTTAAGGGAGACTAGTGCATTCTTGTTTCACAGGAACTTTTCTTACAGCATACTCCTTGCTACTGTGAAATGGGGACTATTCACAAAATTCTAGTGGCATGAAGTACAAAGCTGTCCACTGGCTGAGCCTCACATCCTCTTAAAGTGGCCGTACCCATCATTTTCTACTCAAACATCTGCTCATATGTTAGATAATTCCTCAATCAAGTTTCCTACATAGCTAAGGTTAATTGTGGGAATAAATGTTGCCAATCAGGTAGGTTTTTTTGTTTTAATTTAAAAATCTACTTCAGTTGCTCAGTAAAATAGTTGTGAGTTAAAAAGTAAGACCAAGGTTGCCTCTGCAACATTAGTTCAGCACTTATATTTTCATGCATTTTATAACAGCACTTACTTACAGCAACACTTCCACACAGTGCTGCAGAGAAAGGCATCTGCCTTTAACATACCTGCCTTATTCCTGGCATAAGACAAATGATTAACTGAACTCTGCAGAAGCAAGTTCTGAAAACATCTCTGTACAAAAAATAGGGGTGCCAACAAAATCAGTTGTAGGTGAGTCCGAGAAAGAGTCCTTTGAAACAATACCTCTTGTAGTCTCTTGCTTGCTTGCCAACAGAAATACCCAACAGTGTAATCTACCTTCCTTACAAACCTGTGGAAGACAGTCAGGACGAGATTCAAAGATCACGAGAAGGACACCAATTGGCACTGTCACTTGCTCCAAATCCAGGTCTTTTGCTATTCGAGTTCGTCGAATTACACGGCCGACGCTGTCCTGTGAGGATGCTGCAATCTGACGCAGACCAATTGCCAAACTGTTCAGCTTTGATGTAGACAGACTTAGGCGTTTCAACAAAGGGAGCGCTAACCTCCCTAAAAAAGAGAAAAAGTTGAGCTGAAGATAGATTGGTCTTCTTAGGCTTAAGAAGAAGTGACTTAAACGAGTGCTGAACCTAAGGAAAATTAAGATATTTCCCACATCCTAGCAAATAATCTAATTGAGATTAAAAATTGCACAGCATCAAGTCTGGTAGTCACAATAAAACCCCTCAAATATGATGACAATTTCACCCACCACATTTTCAATTAATGAGGTTTAAGCACTTTGTACGTGAAGCAACTGCACAAACCACCAACATCCAGAAACGTAAGATTTTTCCTATTTCATGTGCTGAACACATGACTGAATTTCTTACAAATTTCTACCCTTGCAGTATTTCTGGAAGGTCCAGGCAGTAACTTAATCTTTCTGTTTTACAGACAGAAACAGCAAAGCGCAGACACATGCATAGCCCTTCTGTGCAGAATGGGCAAGAACAACTTGAATTTTCTAGTCTGAACATGTTGAAACAGTAAGTTATCCCTGCAACATCCCCTCAAATACTCTGGTCAGTGGTGCCTTACACAGAGTATTACAATTCATGATGTGTCCTTTTCAGTATTTGCTATGCCAATATGTACACATCTCAATTCCAGCTTCTCAATGAATGCATCTGTCTAACACAGAAGAACGGGTTCATCTGAGCCACCTAAAGAGAACCTTCCTCGATCAGAAGGAGACAACTGATGCTTTGGCGAGCATAAATTTAAGCGTGGAGATGACAGCTATCCCTTCAGGAACCAAACATTGCATTAACCAGCCCAGAAAACACTCACTTTATGTGCGCCAGTAACAGAGATCTTTGTTCCATTTATTTTATTTTTTTTACAGTACACCATTTGGTGTTTTGCACTGCCTCAGTATCTTTCCTGATGAGGGCATCTGTTTTATGCAATGAAGGAGGCTGCAGCTGTTTACACTGACAAGTTCTCCAAGTCCTGGGTTCAATAATCTGTGTCAGCCATACTGCCCATCCGAGGGGGCAGAAGATTCTAGTTCTGCTCATTTGTCTTGAGGCCCAGAGAGGTCCAAGATGATAGTATTACTATGGAAGGATTTGAAACAGTACCTTTATTTTCAGCCTCCTCTAAGTCCTTTTTGTTTGCCAAGAGAATTTCCTCTCTCTGGTCTGTTAGTAAGTCAGCAAGACGATAAATAATCTCTGCTCGCTGAAAAAGAAAACAAGTTTCTGAACTGACTGCTTACTCAAAGTCCACGCTGTTTGACATCTAGCTCCTATATTCTATTTATGCTGACCACATCCTCTCACTATCTTAACTTTCCTGATACTGGGCCATATGATTTTTCCAGCCTGCATCACATTGAAAAAGAGGACCAAACACCGCTTCACCCTTTACCTCACTTTTTATTACCTTGCTTTCCCTGCCCAGTCTTCTTCACCGAACATGTCCTTCCTTTAAAAGCACCATGTACCACATCATATCCACACAGCTGCAGAGTAGCACTGTCTGCAGCTCCACTTTTGTATACCTGTTGTATGCTAAACTCCACACAGGTGTGAATGGAGCAAGTTATTCCAGTCAATTCTTCAGCAGCTCTGATCACAATTCACTTCTGTGTGTTACCTGATGCTATCAAAATTTTTATAAACCTAACATGAAAGCCCATATTACTTCACAGTTCCAAAGAACACGATCTTTTTGCTTTTCTCATCTTTAAGCAGGCTACAATACAAACAGTGGATCTGGCACAGAAATAACATATTCTTGTCCCAAGGGGCCCATTTATGTTGTAAGTCTGTGTTACAAAACTTGCCACACATGCACAGTATTAACAATCTGTCCATATTGTTCTGTCACCTGCTCAGGCTGTAGAGCCGCCAAGGTCCTGCCACCAGCTCGAGCCATTTCAGCCTGCTGTTCTACAGTAGGGCCTGCAAAAAAAACCCAAAATATGCTATGCAGATAAAGTAACAGCATAGGCAAAAGTGAGCACTAGCCCATTTGTCTTCCAATTCTTCATTCAGAGCATGAAAGCTGGTAGAGCTTTTAACAGACAAATTCACGAAAAACGTTGTATCCTAAGACAGAGAAGTCTGTACCTGACACAAAAATTGTTATGCTCTCTACATAAAGAATCACCACAAAGATTCTGTCTCCGTGTCACAGCAAGTGTGCAGCACCTTTCAAAAAGACTTGACAAAGGGCCGAGGAACAACAGGATAGCTAAATCTCTACAGCATAGTA
The DNA here is from genome assembly GCA_013400315.1 of Bombycilla garrulus. Taxonomy (NCBI): domain Eukaryota; kingdom Metazoa; phylum Chordata; class Aves; order Passeriformes; family Bombycillidae; genus Bombycilla; species Bombycilla garrulus. The sequence goes on along the minus strand of VXBU01012041.1, from coordinate 684,819 downwards.
GTACTGAGAGAAAAGAGGCAAACTTTCAAAAGCTTAAGTATCCAGCTGAGGAATGTATGCATGGGAACACAAACAATAGTGGAAGAAACAAAACCCTAGTAACTGCTTGCAGAAAAACTGCTTTCCCTCTGTCTTTCCTTGTATGTATTTTAGACACAAGGTGTGGAAATTATACAAACCAGGTTGTGTTTTTGTTTCCAGTCACCATGTTCAGGTAGCATTTCTGCAAAGAATTCACAAACAGCTCGTGGAAAAAACTGCTATTTTTAACTCTCCTGCAATAGCCTGTAAACCAGGTGACTTTAAGAAGAGTCCCATGGAAATTGCCAGAGTAGAAATTATAGAGAGGTATAGTGGGAAGTGTAAGAAAAGAACTTGTGGACATGAGACTAATTAGACTAACATAAGACATCTTAAAACAGCTTATTGAAGTGATATCATACTTTACAAAATACGGCATGTTTTAGTGTTCTTGGAGAAAATTATGTATGCAAGCAGATATACTTGATTTTTAAAAGTTACTTGAATTTCCAAAGTGTGGGTTTTGGAAGACAGTCCAAAGAGATGATTGGAGTAAACACCACAATAGTCCACAGGGACAGACTTTTCCTATTACCACGTGACTCAGAATGGGATCACAAGATTAAAAGCTTTACTGTTCCAACTTATACCAACTTACTGTAGTGGGGCTAACCAAAAAGACACTTAAGCAAAATGACACCGAGCATGTTCAAAGGATGCTTTGACGTATTTATAAGGATTACTATACACAAAGAAATTCACTTGGCTTAAAGTGTAAGTCAAAAGTATCACTGCAGTATCTATTCTGCTAAGGTCATGGATCTTTGGTCTGATTTTATCCAGCAATTATTACACTGTTCCAGCAATGCAGTGGCAAGAAAACATTCCTACCTACCATACCAGAAGACTGAGTTGTAAAAGAAATTAATGATAAAAAATAAATCTAAACACTACCTTAATTCAGCAGCACATTCTATATCCATATTTTCACACTGAAACAATGGATACTTGATGATAACTCTTAAGACTACAAAAGGCAAAACTTCTACTCCACTCATTGCATTCTTCAAATGCAAGTCTGATGCACCAGGAGGGAAGAAGAGCAGGGAATTCAGCAGTTTCTACCCCTACTTTAGCAAATACCTTTCAAAATCCATTCTGCAAGCAGAGGGCATATTGTACAGCTCTAGACAAATTTTAACTCTAATTTTTCAGGAAATCTCTGCAACTCTTAAGGTACACATTAACTCTGTACTCACCTGCAGGTTTTACCTCTGAAAAAAAAGTTCCAACTTTTTTCCCTTCTACAATATCTGTGATGACATGACCTGAGATTTTTGGGTGGGTTCCATTTGCAATCACTACTGAAGTACCTCCTTGCAGGGCCCACAGAGCTGCTTTCACCTACAGGAAAGGAAAGAGCCAGTTGCAAGAGATTCACTGGTTATTTGAATCACCACTCTCAACATTACTTTGTTGTCCACTCTGATCTCCAGATTGATTGCTTATGCTTTCAAAGAGCATTCAACACACTTTGAGAATCTCTGAACTTCAGTGTTGGAATACTGACATTTTCTTAATCCTTCTACGAGTATGTTAAGTTTACATCAGGATTAGCTCATTAGTAAGGGTCTTTTGAAATCCCTGTGTACTGATTGGTCCTAAGATTAGCCTCTTTGCACATTTTTGAGCAGAATATGATTTCTCTCAAATCCCAGATGCTACCTGCTGAAGTGGTACTGCCACCGGTTACCTTCGTTTCTTTTCCAAGTCAAGATACGGGCAATATTGTCCACAACTGTATTTATTTATGTATCACTTATTTAATTGCAAAACTTCTCTGTTACTCAGTTCTGTGCTTTCCTAATATGGCTCTACAATTCGGTATTACAGTCCCATGGTCACTATGAGACACAAATATCAGAAAGGCCTATCACATTAAACTTGGCTACCAGAAGACCATCAGCTGCTTCATTATTGCTCAAATTTCACACTGAAAATCGAGATTTGCTCTTTGGGCTACCATTTGTTTTCTATTATTGATGCTACAGTTTTCCAAAAATGTCACCTACCTTCTTAACTGTAGCAAATTTTTTTACAACACCTGTATCAAGATTTGCCCCTAAGTGATTCAAAAGACGCCAAGTAACTTTAACAGATTATTACTTTTACAATAAAAGTACTCTCTGACCTTGGCAGCTTTACCTTCAATACCTGGATTTGTTTAAACAATCCTAAAAGCCAACTAAGGGAAACAAGCTTTGTACATCCCATAGTTACAAATGTCTCCTCCTTTTGCCACCTTCCAGTCTGTACTCTGATACTTAAGAGTGTGCCTTCCCTGATTCTTCAGAAAAGGGAATAATCAATAACATTAACTGGTGAATAATTTTATTTTGTTTTCCTGCTTAGTCAAGATCTGCTTTGGTTTTTACAACTTTCCAGATATGTCCCAAGGAAACCTGCAGCAATTACTACTACAGCAGAGCGTATCTCAGCCTCATGAGAGACATACGCTGAAGTCGCACAAGACACCCATGTTTATGTACTCACAGCAATGAATACTGAGACCATCTCACTGTACACAGCAATAAATCCATTAGCCTTCCCACCTCTACTAATCTTGCACTCAAAAACTGAAGTTCCATGGCCTCCACCAATATATCCTTCAGAAGCAAACAGTACATTGTACAAACTAAGAAAGCAGAAGGAGGTACCACATCAGATTTAAGAGACGGGGGTTCCCAAAGTCTTTGAATTATCACATAAGAAAGAATTGAGGACTGACTCTTATTTTAACTTAAAATACTAAAATACAGTTCCAAATGTCACCTTTTAAAATCTACTGGAATGTAATTCTTTACTTGCTCTTTCCAAATTCACATGAACCTATATGAAAAGCAAAAGGAACCCATATACCATTTCAGGGTACTGAAAGAATAGCTGAGGCTGGAAAGGATCCCTGGAAATGATACACTCCAACTGCCTGCTCAAAGCAGAGCAAGTTACTAGAGAAGTTAGTCAAGACACCATCCAGCCAGGTTTTGAACATCTCCAAACAGAGAATCCAAAGGCTCTTTTTAGCAACCTGCTACAGTTCTTCAGCAACCTCACTGTAAAAAAATCTTACATTTCAGTTTAATCACTGGTATTTCTTTCTGTGTCCATGTCCTCCTGTCTGTTCCCTGCGCATCAGGGAGAAGAACCTGGTTCTGCCTTCTCTAAACCCTTCCTTCAGCTACTTATACCCAAACCTTCTCTTTTCCAGTGTAAACAATCCCAGGTATCAGCCTCTCTTAGCGTGACAGTGCCCCAATTCTTTGATCATATTTATGGCTCTCTACTGGTTTCACTGTAGCATGCCATGTCCTTCCTGTACTGCAGTGTCTAGAACCAGACACAACTCTACAGATGTGGTTTCACTCATGCTAAGCAGATGAAAGTAATAACTTTCCTCAACCTGCTGGCTATGTCCTTTTTCCTACAACCCAGGACACTGTTGGCCTGCTTTGCCCAAAGACCATATTGAGGGTGGACATTCCATTTGGTGTCTACCAGGACCCCTATGCCCTTTTCTGTCTTTTGCATCAAGGCAGTCCATTCTCCAGCCCATACCAGTGTCCCCAGGCATAAGACTCAGCCCTTCCTTTTACTGAACTCCTAAGGTTCCTGCCTTCCCATTCCTGCAGCCTGCCAAGATCCATCTGAACAACAGCACAAAGCACAGTCATCTCATGTAGCTCCCTTTCCTTCCCAATTATGAAGCAAATGTTCCATATTTCTACCTTGGCTTCCATGCCACCCATTCCCACTCGGGATTTGGTTCCAAATGTTACAGACTGCTGGTCTCCTGGGTAGAATATGTCAATAAGCTTTGCATCATCAGACCCTGGAGGGCTGTCAAAGAGTCCTGAAATAAATAATAAAAATCAGTTACGTACCCTCATGTCCAAAGCTCATCCATGAAAAAAGAAAAAGAAAACAACAAAAACAACCAATATGAGGCTAAAAAGCTGTGGTTCCACTTTATAGGACTGAAAACTTCCACTGAACACTTCTTTTTGTGGGACTGAAAGCACAAAATTTCTAACTGGTAGACCCAAAAGGTACAGGTTTATTGAAAGCCTAAAAAATAAGAAACCAAAAGCCCACATGCTGAATAGCAGCAAGCAAACTGGGAGTTTATAACATTTGGTTGAGATTTGAGACAGTTTGCAGCTTTTACATGCTCAAAATCAGGGCTTACATACACAAACCCCCAGCTGAACAGGCAAAGAATTGTCCTCCTCACCAAAGACTCAGATGATACCCTTGAATGGTGGGTTGCACAGTGAGAAAAACAGGCAATTCAGAAACATAAAAAGGCTAAGTGTTGAATTCTACTAGGAAGGAACACAACACGACAAAGACATATTCTTACTAGCATTTTTTAAAACCAAGTAATTTAATGTTACTACTCTTGGAGCTGAATGACACTTTAGTTTACCTAACATATTAAACTGCAACTCCACCACTTCACTTCCCAGAAATTCTATGCGCACAACTGCCACAACAAATTAGAGAGCACAAGTGCAGTCTATCTGTGCCCACCCTTGATAGTTTGGGAAGTAGAGGACATCTTTTCATCAACAAGTTGTCACATTGAATGAATAAGCTTGGAGGACAGGTTTGCTGCTTCTTAGGTTTTTTTTAAAAACCCTTTTGACTATTGCTTTTACGAGTTGTTCTGAGACAGTCATTTTGGCTAGAATTAACCATGAAACCCATCTGCATCTGCTAAAAGAAACTGTACTTATGGAAAGACACCTCTTTCCTCCTCAAGGCCTCAAGTATGTGCTGAAGGCCAGGATGTACTAAAAGAAATCTTCATGTGTAGAAGATTTAAGAATATGTGACTTAAGATATGGACTGCATTGATCTGAAACTGTACCCACTACCCTCCTCTCTCTAGAAAAGGAAGTTCAACATCCATAGGTGACAGGCTTATGTCACAACAGTACAGCTCAGAAGACTAGAGCAGTGTAAGCCAAAAGTAAAGGAGACAGAAAAAACTAGCAAGACCCAGGTATCTGGAAAGCAATGACCAGGACTTGCAATACACTGATAATTCACTGACAGAACCTGCTGCCAGAATAAACAAACTACTGCAGAATAGTATTTGGTTTATACTCCTGATTCGAGACACACAGCTTTTATCCTGCATACTATTCCTGACTATCATACAACTCTGAAAAGCTAGGAGAAGTACCACAGCACATGTGGTATTCTGGGATCTGGAACAGATCTCGCGCATTTTCACCCACTCAGATTCAACAGTGTGTCAGACAGCGGCTTATGCCACAGCATCAACATTGGGTATAGGCCTTAAGGAGTTACTGTAGTACATAGCAATTGTCCTTGTAAAAGAGATGAACTGAAGAGATCAGTAAAACAGGAAAAGAGGTTGGTTTGACAATCTGATGTGCTTCACTAAAACCAGAAATTAAAGAAATTACTCACAAACCTTCTACATCTGAAAGAACAATCAGGAGATCAGTTTTCATTTCCACAGCCAGTCGTGCTGCCAGACTGTCATTATCCTTCACACTAATTACCTGCAACACACATGCATATCAGAAGCAGTGAACAGTGTGAGGAATTAAGAAATATTTGGTGCCAACATTAAAAAGCAATCTACCTCAGCACTAACAAGTCCTTCTGAGCTACTTTTTTCCCACTCACTGGAAATTTCAAAGGTGATCTTTGTGTGAAAATACATATGCTTCAGTAAAGTGGTATCCGAATGACAAGCAGTGTCACCAGTACTTGCATTCTCCACTTTAGTGCCCAGTGACAGGACAAGAGACACTAACTGATGCTGTTTTAACACAGGGTGCTGGATCAGATGGCCTGCAGAGGCATGCTTGCTTTTGGTAAAGCAAACAATATTTGCCCTGGTTTCACCCCACAACACAGGGGTCATGCCAAATACAGACAAGTCAACACAGTCTTCCAGTACCCTCTGCCCATGTACTAATTCTGTGTCTTTGTTTCTCCGCTGTAGACTTCAGAGGTCCCCGGCTATAGCATCAGTCAAGTACACATTAACATTGCATCATCTGCAAGCAGGACCGCCCCCCCTCGCAATACTTTACCCACATTTACCCCCTGCAGATCACTGTTTGGCTCTGGAGGTGGAACAACTGCATCGTTAGTGTTAATTATAGGGACAATATTCATCCTTAAAAGCTCATGTAACGTTCCATTTAAGTTGCGACGCTTCTGTTCATCATGGAAATCCAGATTGGTGACTAAAATCTAAAAGGAAGAAAGAAACGACTTAGCCCACCACCTTTCCTAAGAGAACATTGTATAAACTTATGTATTAACATGCCATAACAGAGCAGTCATGCATTTTGGGTCACTAAAGAAACAAAAGCAACATTTAGAAGATATAGAATACAAGTGAGAAATACTCTTTCCAGAAGATTATCAGGTTTATTCCACTGAATCCTGTAATGGTCTATCTGAAGCTGGTCAGTCACACATTCCAAGAATGAACTTGGCAAAAAAGATCGTAATCAGAACACTTGTGATAACTACTAAGACCCTAGACAATTTAAAAGATTGCTCAAGATGCTGCCTTTCCAGTTTTTCCTCCTACTTTGAAGTTCCTACTTGTAGCGAGCAGAAGGAGGGCTTTATATCAAGACTTTTCTTCCACTCACTAGAACTCACCTGCTCTTCTGAAACAATCTTGCCTCCTGCACGCAGATAGGACCCCCTTCTTTTGGTGTTTTAAGACAAAAACCACCCTCAGTGTGTGCTCTGGAGAGGCTTTTTTTTGTTTTCACTCTGTCATTGGACATTTGAGGATTAAGCAAAGAACTCCACCACTCAAATGTACAATAGCACTTGGAATCAACGTGTATGCTAAGTTTTCTGGCATGGGCAATTAATTATTTTGTATCAAAGGAATTATAGTTGTCTACAGATTTGAACAAGATTACAATCCAGCACGACCTATTTTTAGCTATATTATAAACAATTTGGCCATATTACAGTAGGAAGTTCCTCCAAGAAGACTTCATACTAGACTCCTAAATTTGTTAAAAGTGTTGGAACAAATGAGGCCTTACAGTGAAAGCAATTCTGTATTTTCAGAGTATCTATGATAAGCAAAGGCTGTTTAAGAGTACTTCAGCTGATACAGTTGCAGCCTTCAATATAAGACGCAGACCAAGGATACCATTACCCACAAGATGGAAAGGTTTGAAGATGGACAGCAAGTTCTCAAGTGTGGATACGCACTTCGGTCAATTTTACAGCATGTGTCACAGTTTAGTCACTTGCAGTTTTTAAATCCTCACTTTGGATCACAAACTTCAGCTTTTGTGAAGAGATCTTAACAGACCCTCCCCACTATAAAAGAGCAGGACACATCTGAACTCCAAAAAGAAAAAGCATATTCATTTTACCTGGACAATAGATAACTCAATTTCAGAAATATTTAGCAAGGCACTCTTGTATAAGCTACCATTTATGTAACAATAATAAGCTCCAAAAGTAGCAAGTCAGTCTAGGAAAGAAGGAACGCCTTACTTGAGCTGCACAGATGCTGTACTGTGTAAACATGGCCTCATATAGAGCCATTAGTCCACTCTGCCCAGCTGCTGCACAGGCTCTGGCCTCCAAGACTGGAATAGCCTACAAAGACAAAGACCAGCTGTCAGGTAGTGACTTGAACAGGGAGTACCCAACACTCAAGGAAAAGCAGGAGTGCCACCAGCCTCTCACCATATCTTTTAGCTGACTCTGGCCTGAATGAAGGGCTTGCCTCACACTCTGAGAAAGCAGGATCTCATGACGCAAGCGCTGCTTTCCAAAAGCTACAGCCCCACTGGTGACAATCATCATCTCTCGGCCCTGATTTTGCAGCATTGAGACCTGTAAATAAAGGAAATAAGAAATCGGGCCTGACATACGATGAGAGCAAGACAGTCCTGGCTACTATAACCTTATGCTCACCAATTGCTGCTGACACAAGCATTGTGGTTTCTTTATAGATGTGCAGAGCAAGGCAATCACCCTTCATGATACTTCTGCATGTCTTCCTTGTCACTTGGGAGCTGTGCCAAGGACTGCATGCAATCTGTAACTTCTCAAAAACCGTATTTCACAATACCAGCTTTTTTGTGACAGAAAAATGCTTGAAACCATCCATTCCCAAAGCTACCATTATACAGTAACTTTGAATTCTAGAAGTGAAGAGGCAAACTCTCAATAGTAAAGCTTTCAATTACTTCCTCCTTACATGTATCCGGCCAGATTCCTTTCAAAGCCCCAAAGCTAAAAGTATTACATGGATTTAATATATTATGTTAACTTTACTTCCCAGAAAGGATATGTCCAGTGCTCACCAAGGTAACTCTTTCATTTTGGAGAAGAAATACATGAGTCGATCCCATCAGTTTTTCCTACAAGTAATGAAGTTTCAAGCTTTTCTCTGGAGGAACTCTGCAAATGCTCAGGCGATGAAGAAGGGTTGACCAGTTTTGCAGAGTTCACATACTTCAGTGCCACCTTCCCACTAGAGACAACTAATGCCCCAGCCATGTCTTACCTACTGCACAAAAATCTCATTGGGCAAATCTCTCCCTCTATACTACTGGGTTTGGCCAAGATGGAGTTAACGTTCTTTATAGGGGTCTGTATGATACTGTGTTTCGCATTTCAGTTCTAGAACAGTTTTGATAATATTCCAGTGTTTTGCCTATTGCTAAACAGTGCTTGCACAGCATCAAAACCTTATCTCTTCCCCATGCTGAGCAGTACTTGCACAGCCATCAAGGCTTTCCTTGTTCCAGTATGTGTCATCCAAGCAGGTAGGCTAGCAGCAAAGTTCAGTGAGGACATATTTGAGACAGCTGACTTTAAAGTGGCCAAAAGGACTTTTCACACCATATAACAACACGCACAATAATAGAGTTGCAGAACAGCAAAACAAAGGAGGTTGTCGTCCAAGATGGCCACCACTCAAGAACTAGTAGGGCATCGGTCTGCTTGTGTAAGGCAGTGATTGCCATCACAGACTTCTTTTCCCCTTTCCTCGACTTATTTTTATTTCAACCCATGAGGTTCTCTTACTTTTGCTCTTCCCATTTTCTTCCCAATCCCACTGGTGGTGGGGCAGAGCTGAGGGGACCAAACAAGAATCTGCGTAGACACTTAGCTGATAGTCATGATCAACCCACCACATAGTAAATTCAAAAAGCAATTTACTGAGTTACATGGTTTATATTACTGCACCATATGGGGTTGAAAAGGGAAAGGCTAACACATTGTTTTAAAGAGTATCAATATTTTATGATGGTTTACCACAATCTTCTGTAGCATCCAACAATCACTGAGTACCTGCAGTTAACACAAATGTTCAGTCACAGAATTACCTGCTCTACAATAGAAGCCAGCCTCCCAAGGGCCAAGCCACACTCATCCCCTCGAGTGACAACAGCACTACCCAGCTTTACTACAATCCGTTTTGCATGCTTCAGCTCACTGCGGTGTGCAAATGATTTTCCATGTGCACGGCTGAGTGGCACTGTGATAAATGGAATGTTGCTCCAACAGCGGATGGATTCATTCCTTAATCTTTGGTTATGGCAAGGGAGATCTGTGGGGAAAGAAGAGGAAAGAAGAGGAAAGAAGAGGAAAGAAGAGGAAAGAAGAGGAAAGAAGAGGAAAGAAGAGGAAAGAAGAGGAAAGAAGAGGAAAGAAGAGGAAAGAAGAGGAAAGAAGAGGAAAGAAGAGGAAAGAAGAGGAAAGAAGAGGAAAGAAGAGTTTTAAGTGTTTCATTCAGACTTTTAACTTTTCACAATACACACTTCCCAGTAACTGGGAATGAGAAGCTAGGTTTCAATTCACCAAAACAAAGTGAGAAGCAGGAGTATCAGAGCAGCACTAACCATCCCTAAGGTATAGAAGGCAATATCCCATGCATCACAGAGCTCTCACTCTGGGAATCTAGAAGACCAAACTGAAACACACTGTAAAAGAGCCTACATAGCTCACATCTAAAGGACTAGTTATAAAAACAATCTCCTTTGCCTTGCTTCATTAGGTACAGTTAAGAGAGTTTTCCTGTCTGAAGTAGCACAGAAAGCCTGACTGTTAGAAAAGAAACACAGTTTTTACAACATCTTCAAGCCAGGTATTTTTGCACATTGTTCAGCTAGGGAGAATTGAAGGAGCATGGCAGACATATGAACTCCAAGTCGCATGGTGGTGTTCAAGCCCTGGAACAGGCCTCCTGAAGACGTGTCTGTGCTCCAAGCCCATCAACGTTCAGGAGTCATTTGAACAACGCCCACAGTGTGCTTTAGCACTGGGCAGGCCTGAAGCATCAGGCTGTGGGACTAGGTGACCACGCTAAGAGTCTTACAACTAACTATTCTATTCTACTTAATCCTAACCAGTGCATCATGTGAAGATGCAGAGGCTTCTTTACAAATCAGCGAACTGAATCCTATGCCATAGTCAGTTACCCAATTATATTTCTTATGTTCAATATCTCTAATTTTGGTGCTTTGCAATACGTAATAGATTCATTTATAAATTAAAGTGACTATTCTTGGTGTTACTGGAGAAAGACAGGAATAAACATTGTGCTACATAAAATAAAACCTTTTAATTCAACAATGCTTTAAATATATCCTTCGCTCATTATACACACAGAAGAAGTTTAAGTGACTAATCGTAAGTGAAGGCTCCACTAACATGTCACATATAAAACAAAATGGAATTTAGAGAGGAGTTTCATTTGCCCAAATTTTCATGTGGGAATATTTGTGAATTCTAAATAAGGTCTACAATACATAGGAAAGACGGGGCAAAGGAGTACAGTTTGACTGTTATTTCCAGCATTACACCTTACTATTTAGTACTATTATTTAGTATTTGCCTAACCTCCACAGTATAACCAGAAAGGAGTTTATTTGCAGTTCTCTTGGCTTCAGGGTTTAGAAGGTTCCAAGAAGGTAGCTGCTGAAAGATAACCAGTATCTAAAAAAAAAACAACCATTTACTTTTTTCAAGCAAAATAAGGGAAAAGAAGTTCTAGAACAAGCAGAGAATTCAATTCATCCCCACTAAAGTGCTAATCATTAATCTTGCTCTACGGCTGCATAAATCTAAGTTTTTTACTTATCTTACACTGAACTGAGTTGTGAACTCTGCTCCCATGTTATACATGCAAAACATTTCTGGAGATGCAAGCCCATTAACCTGCTCCATCATGCAATTAGGGAGGAACTGACACAGCCATCCAATCTAGGTTTTGGACAAGTAGGCTTAAAGGCATTTCAGTTTTGGTATCCCATACCTGTCAACAATTTCACTTCCTTAATAAAGAAAGGGACACAGATGAAACATACTTAAGCATTTGGCACTGCAGATCCTTCTATGCAGCCTGCACAAGGCTTGCTTCTCAGAAGTAAAGCAGCGGAATTTCAAAATACACAAGCTGAACAGAAGAGAAGAAAACCGTGGAGAACAAACAGACAACAGTGGCAAATGATCACTCCAGCTTTAGATCACAACTGATGAAGTGACAAGACTTGCTCCATTGCTGGATCCTGTCAATACTTGGGAACAAACTTCTCATAGCTAACACTGTGAAAATTACTGACTTCAGAAAATGAGGAATATTCAGAAATATTACAAATACAGAAGTCAACAGAGCTGTAGCTTATAAATAAAAAGTTTAGAATTTTCAAGATTTTAACATCTAATTCATATAGTTATTAACAGAAGAGAACTGTTAATAAACAGACCAGTGTGAAATTCATCTTGCATGCAATGGTAAACAGCTATTTTCTTGATCTAATAGAGTTTATCTATCCTTGCCTTTTGTATTTCAGACCACAAATCAAGCAGACACTGAACAGTTCTCTTAAATTAGGTTTTCAGGGAAGAACTATTTACAGGGCACCTATGTATTTACATTCAGGTTTCCTGCATGCATCTTTCCATTTGAATTTAATCCAAGTAAATTTGAGTTTTGTTCTTTGCTTTACTCAAGACATCTGAAAATGCAGATGAGGGAGCAGACATAATCAGATCCTGTTTTCCAGGAATTTATGAGGTTGAAATAAAGAACTTTTAAAGCAGCAGTACTTTTATAGCTATTTTTCCCCTTGAAATGCATGTCAGAATGGAAAATTCACAAACTTAGACATCCAGGTGAATATTACTGATTTAAGGGAGAAAGTAACATTGAGAAAGCAGAGATTCAACTACAGTTCACTTCAGAGGTTTTAAGCTCTGCATGATGTTAATGAGATGATTTTCCTTTCAACATAAGGAAGAGGATAGGCATGCCCAGACACATACTGTCCAATATTTTAGAAAGGTGTGCTTTCTCTCATACATACATAACCGGGAAATGGCTGCGATGGCATGTGGCGGTGACACAAAGCACCATCCAGGGGAGCGGACAGGAGAGCTCAGAGCAGCTCGACACAACATTTTGAGGTGCTTTCTGCAAATCAAGGATATCTGCAAGTTAAAACAAAGGAAGGAAGGAAGGGGGAAAACTGGTTAAATATCAATGACCTTCCATCTATATTTCTCTCCTCACCCCCTCCCCCAGTCCAACTCCTCTTTTTCTGTAGCATCTTAATAGAATTTCCTCATGCCCACTCTCCATTTTGCAGAATTTGCATACAGACTATGATACAGAAGAATCGAAGGGCCCTCCTCCCTACCTGCTGCCAGATCTTTATTAAAGGTAAAAAATAAAACATGGCTCCCAGAGAAGGGAAAATGTTATTAGTAAATGTACCTACAACAGATAAAAGTAATATTTTTTTTCATGGAGAAGCCTGGAAGAAAAAGAAAAAGATAGAGAGGTTGTATCATACAAATTTCTCTGTACACTCCACAACAGAGCATGTACTACTCATGAATCTCAGCCTTATTCAATATACAAAATATGCTCATTTGCTTTTTCCTGAGCACTATCAAATTACAAGACCTTATCCATGATTACAAATAAGGACACAAATTTCCAAGCACTTGGCATTAGTTTCCCTTGACTGAACCTATAAGCACTCTGGATTCTTCTAACTCTAAAATGCACTAGAGCAAGTACACAGCAAACAAGGGATGCACAATTAGCCACTCCAGATGACAGGTCTAGTTCAAGTAATACATCTGGTCTTGCCAAGCAAACAAACGAGATTAGGAAGAATCCAGTTCTCCCAGACAGTATTTAAACCACAAAATCTCTCCTTTCCTTTTAAAAATTTTTGCTTCCTTTACTTGCTTTCAATTAATTTTCCATCACCACTGAAATAAAGCAAACAAAACTGCACAAACTGTGGTACAGAGAAAGCATTGAAAAGAGGACAAGGAGACCTTATAGTAACTGCACTGGAAGACTGCTATTATAAATACCAGGACATTTACAGCACGGACACTTCTGGCATATGTGTACATGAACACTTGAAGGGGTCTCATTACACTGCATCAGTGTATTATTATCCCTCATTGTAATCCTTCCCAAAATATACAACTACATTAGACAAGGCAGCCCCAGCACATAATGTTCCTCCTAGTTTTGTCTGGTACAGCTTACACTGCATGGCATTTTAATAACATTAATCTGCAATACCCAGTTCTGTATTTTACCTGAAATGGCAATGTCTGCCAGGATGAGCCAGACAAAGGACTCTGAGCAGATCATGCAATTAAGCAAGTCAAAGTCAAAGTTTTCTTCTCATAGCAGGGTAAACTTAGAGAAGCTGGGGGATAGACACTCCCCCTCTGAACCCTTATCAGGCACCTCATACACCTGCCTCTGGGGTTGCACAGTTCCACTATTCATGTTTCAGCCTTCCACCCTGAAGCTCACCTTGACCTCTACAGTCAGACATTGTCTTCTCAAGAGGGTCTTAGCTGCGTCTCAGAGAGATGCTCAAAATCCAGCAGCTCCTGACATGAGCTGACAAACACCAGGCTCAGAACCTCTTCCATCACAAATACCCTGAGAGGAACTGCCTGTTCCCCTTCAGCTCCCTCTAGAGACTGTGCCCCTTAAGGGACAGAAACAGGCGCTCTACATTAAGCTGCACCTCCAGACACTTCCTGTTACCTCTCCTGTCAGACCTCCAACTCCTGCTACAGGAATAACCTCCACCTGGCACTCTGCTGTCACAAAATACAGACCCACACTGGCCAAACCAAGCTGTGCCATCTCCTTGGCTTCTCCTCCTGATCTGCTGGAGACCTGGCATTCTCACTACAGGCTGCTTGCAATAAGAGCAACCTTGTCCTTCTGGAAGACTGTCTCCTGTTTCCTTTTGCCAGAAACAACTTTGCTAAAATCAGGGAGACAATGAAGAGTGAGAAGTGTCAGTGTGGTTCTTTTGAAGGAAGAAGATTAGAAAAAGTGGCCCGTTTTAGAAACTAGCTTGAGAGAAATGGCAAGGAGACCAAGTTAACAAGAAAACAGAGAGTTTAACGCAGCAGCGGGTATCAGTATGTGAAATGGAAATGGATACAATCAGAAAGCACAGACAGAGCACAGGTTATGGTATGAAGTAAACTACAGGCTTCCTTTCAGGCTAATCAAACTCCTTCCTTTCCTCTCACTCAATCAAGGATTTAAAGTTAGTTTCAATCCTCATTTTCCATTTCACTCACATTTCCACCACTTCCATAGCTGGAATGGTTCTGCCATTCAGCGACGAACAAATCAAAAAAGGTGCATAATTTAAAAAAAAAATTAAAAAGTAAAACTTTCCTGCCTTGTTTGGAGGAAGCAATTAAAAAAAAAAAAAAAAGCAAAATGCATTTTTCAGGCATTCCTCCTACCATCAGCTTAATTTTTTTTTCACTACCAGAAAAACCTAATTCTTCCAAACTAGTCTCCAAAAATGACCTTTTAAAATATCATTTTCCTATTATCTCTTTAAATAATGAAATTTATCCTTGTATTATTGCTCACAGAAAGCAATACCATGACCTAGTTTTCATGTATTTATCATAAAAACACAGCATAGTACATTTAGAACGTTACATGTTCCCGATCAGTGTAAAGAGGCTTAGTTACCTTCCAAAGCAATCAGCAATCTCAAATCCTAAAACCTGTGCCTTGAAAAACAACCGTCTACAACTGCTTTTTCAGTCTGTTGGCTGCAGAGCCATAACATGTCCATAATTATTTGCAGTGAACCGATTAAACTAAATAAACTGTTTTTACAGTTTTAGATATAAAGGCTAATACCTGAGTGTTAAACATTCCACAAGTGAAAAAAAATCTGGCAATCACACTCTGATCGATAGAATTATTTTGCAAAACACTTAAGCACACAAAATGATAAATCAAGTTCAAAGGAAATGCACACAATTTCTGTGAGGTCTTTCCCACAACACAAATTTTAAATCCTCTGTAACATTCAGAGGCTTTTACTATTTAAACCGCTTCATTACCTTACCAACTGAAACTTCTGCAAGGGGGAAGAAAATCGTTTTGCAGCTCTTCGTGCAAATTTAACCCTAGAAACATTCCCAGAGGGAAGCCAGTTCAGTAGAACTGACTAAAATACAGGAAAACTTTAAATAAACGGTCTTTAGAGCAGCTCGCACATAGGTGCACCAGGGTTCTTCAGATAGTATACGCACAGAGCAGAGACAATTCAAAGCAGCAAGTACCGTGCGGTTCCTTTCTCTCACGAGCGCATCCCAGCAGCACAGCGCAGTCAGGGCGGCACTGCCGCGGAGCGGCACCGTGTCCTGGGCTCGGAACACTCCCGAGCGCCCCACCGGGCAGTACCGGCAGGAGCACGGTGTTAGCCCACTTTGCCAGAGCCGGTCTGTAAAGGAGTTCCGCAGCACAGGACCAGCGGCAGTTCCCGGACCCTGCCTGCCGACCGGTACCGAGGGCCCCGCGCTCTCCCCGGGGCTTCCCGCGAGCCCCGCGCGCTCCCCAGGCGCCGCCTCGTGCGCTGGCCCGCGGAGCGGCGCGCTCGGGTCCCGGGCCGCG
>VXBU01012041.1:657577-668609 GCA_013400315.1 Bombycilla garrulus | reverse complement strand
GGGCCGCGCACGGGCGCGCTCCCACCGCCGCGGCCCCGCCGCAGCCAATCCCCGCCCGCGGCGGCAACGGCCACGTCACGTCCCCGCGCACGCTCCTTCCCCCACCCCGCGCCACCGGCAGATGATGTAATTTCACTCCACGTTGCAGCACAAAATCCTGGTCTTTGTAAATTGCAGCATTAACAACTGTTTAGTCTGGCCCCAGACTAGTCCAGACAGCCCTACCGCCAGCACAAGCTGCTGAGCCATCTCTCACAGCGGCCTCCCTTAACCTGGATTCTTCTCGCTCTCACATGTTTGCACTCTGGTGCAGACAGGAGATGAAAGGGATCTGCAGCCCGTCTTCTTAGAGTGGCTTTAGTTCCTTAGGCCGTTTACATCCTCTTCACAAGTGCAAGAGTGTTTGCTCTCCACTTGTCTCCCATATCTCACTTGAATTCACCTTTAAATTAAGAGAATGGGGGTAATTAAGAACCATAGAATATTCTGAGCACTAAAGGACCTACAGGGATCATCAAGTCCAGCTCCTGGCCGTGCATGGGACAGCCCAACAATCATACTACATGCCTGAGACTGTTGTCCAAAGCACCTTGAGTTCTGTCAGCCTCAGGGCTGTGACGGCTGCCCTGGGGAGCCCGTTCCAGTGCCCGACCACCCTCTGGGGGAAGAACCTTTTCCTGATGTTCAGTATAAACCTCACTCGACACAGCTCCAGCTCAGGTCCTGTCACTGGTCACAGTGAGCAGAGGTCATTGCCTGTCCCTCCGCTGCCCTTCAGGAAGAAACTGCATTGTGCAATGAGGTCTCCCCTCAGTCTCCTCCAGACTGAACAAGCCAAGTGCCCTGAACAGCTCCTTATATGGCTTTCCCTGGAGACCCTTAACCATCCTCGGTTAAGCATCTCTCAGAGGCTCTCCAACAGCTCTGTATCTTCCTTATGTTATGGTGCCAGAACTGCACACAGTAAGTGTGAACTGCACACATTTAGGAATTTGGGAAAATCTCTAAGATCACTGAGTCCAACCACCATCAAGCCCACCAATCCCTGCCCGCAGCAGCCTTGGATGCAGCCAATCCACAACCACGGTAGCCCTAATCCAACCCTAAGTGTCACATCCACACAGCTGGGAAGAGTGCTGTCAGCTGCCATGGGCACTGCTGGATGTTTTACATCCCTCCAGGGGTGGTGTCTCTGCCACAGCTGGGAGCAGTGAAAGGGTGCCACTGCCTGACCAACCCTTCCGTGAAGACATTTTTCCTAATATCCAACCTAAATCTCCCTTGGTGCTTCTTGACGCCATTTCCCCTCATCCTGTCACTGGTTGCTGGGAAACAGAGCCAAACTCCCACCTGGCTGCATCCTCCTGTCAGAGAGTTGTACAGAGCAAGATTTGCCCTTGAGCCTCCTTTTCCTCAGGCTGAACCCCCTCAGCTACCTCAGCTGCTCCTCATGAGATTTTGCTCCACACCCTTCCCAGCTCCGTTCCCTTCTCTGGACACACTCTAGTCCCTCACTGTCCTTCTTACAGAGAAGGGCCCCAAAACTGACTTCAGGATTAAAGCTGCAGGCCTCACCAGTGCCCAGTAAAGGGCAACAGTCACTGCCCTGGGCATGTGGCCACACCACAGCTGACAAGACAGGTGCCATTGGTGTTCTTCGTCACCTGGGATCATATTCAGCCACTGTTGACCAGCACCCCCTGGTCCTTTCCTGCTGGGCACTTTCCTGTCATTCTTCCCCCAGTCTGGAGCACTCCATGGGGTTGTTGTCACTCACAGGCAGGATAAGCATGTCACCTTGCTGCCCCTCATACCACTGGCCTTAGCCCATCAATCCAGCCTGTCCAGATCCTTCCACAGAGCCTACCTGCACAACAGCAGATAAACACTCCTGCCCAACTCATCACTGCAATTAGAAACCACAAATCTACACTTTTTTCATCTTCAAAACGCACAGCACGAAATCTACAGCAGTCCCCTAGTTTAACTCAGACACTAGTTATGTCTTCTGTCCTTACCTCTGCTATATTACTAGTTATATTCCTATTAGAATTAAAACAAAAAAAATCCAGCAGTATCAATTCCCATATTGTTGCAAGGGAGTTGTTCTGCAGGCTACTTTTGTTTATTTGTTTGGAGGGCTGTTTATTTTTTTAGTTTAGTTTTGGGTTGTTTTTTTTTTTTAACTTGCTAACACATCACCTTCTGGGATCAGGAAACAATCTTAAATGAAGGTCTCAAAATTGTGGAGAAAACTTCACAAAGAATGAAGAATACTCATGTGGTAAGAAGTAGAGTTCAAGACATTTGGAAAACCTTCAGTGTTTCAAGAACTAACAGACAATCCAGCTCACAATTATCTGACATTAACATATTACTGTCTCTGAACAGGAAATTAAACAATTCCCCCAGCTCCCCCTAAAAAGAAGAAAAAATACCAAAACCACAAGATCCTCTCCATCTCTCTCCCCCCAAGAAACCCCAAACAAACAAAAAAACCTATATCCCAAAAATAAGATCATCGCTTTGTTAGAAGACTATTTGGAGATGTTAACTTTGCCAGAAGTGGCATTTGCTTTAATCATCATGCTCTCTCCTCCTCCTCACTCCAAGTATTAGCAATTGCAGAATGAAACCAATGACAACACCAGAATGTTGGTTACACATGAAAAATTAGAACAGTGATGAAAGGTGTATCACAGCAGTTGATTTTTTTTTTTTTTAATATTAAGACAAACCTCCTATTACAGTAAGTCAAGCCTTTCAGCAGGTGGGCTTTGCTGATCCTTGTGGATCTCTTCCAACTCAGAATATTCTGTGATTCATTTTGAATAGCTAACAAGAAATGGAAATGCTCTCATTTTAAGCTCACCTGACCAATTTTTAGCATGTGCAACTTTTTAAAACTGTGCTTCCAAATAAAAAGCAACAGGTTCCCCAAAAAACTGCAGATACTGAGGAGCTACTTTTCTTTTTCAGATACTCAAATAGACGTCTAATTAGTAAGAGAAAATGAATACAAAATAAATCAGTACTTTCATTTGCCATATGAAACCAGTAGTTTTTATGGAAGGACCCTTGTTAGTGGCAGGGAATCCTAGATTTCCTACATGGTCAGCAGTTACTTACCTCAGTATACTTTGCAAGCATACTAAGAAGTGAGCAATGTAAAACTGTGGTTTCAGACAGTTAAAGGTAATAAATCTTCTATGATCCTAAAGAGAGTTCCATCTTCAAGAAAAAGCATGGAACTATCCTGATGGTAATAACCATATGTGTAGGAACACATGCTTCAGTCCACCTACCTGCATCCAAGACATAATTGCAAGAAACACAAGTACATCTCTGTGCAAATATTTTATTCCCCAGATAATTAAAAAGACAAAAGAAAAAAAGAAAAAAAGAATCACACAGAGTAGCTGCTTTAATCAAATTTCTAAGTGAAGAACATAAAGACAGGTTAATTTAATCAAGCATGATTAAACCACTAAAAAACCTCAAGTTAGGATGAATTAGCATCTTTCAAGAATTTCCTTCCTCCTAGCATCTCTTTACTCTTGCCTCAATCAAATCTTTACTTTCTTCTACCACGTGTTTTGAGCACTGAGCAACAGAACATAAGGTTCCACCAGCTGTTAAGATAAAGATGGTAGCATCCCAGTCCTGTTCCAGGTTCCTTACATACATCAAATGAAGGTTCTACAATTTCCAGACATCTCTCAGTAAAACAAACAAAATTAAACAAAATTAATAGGTAGAACAGCAGTCTGTCAGATGCCCAGATAAAGTACATGAGTAGGACAAGAAAGCAATCAAAACTACTTGAATACTCTCCTAATTTCCAGCTTTGTGGCAACTGAGGTTATTAACCTTTATACACTGATGATTTTACAGACTTGCAGTGCACCAACCTCCTCATTCCTCCATCTGTTATCATGCTTGAGTTGTCCCTGAACAATTCTAGTACCAGACATGCACCAGTTTTGCCACCCCTTCTGATCAAAGCTCTAAATTCTGTCCCCAAGCAAGACAGCTTGATCACAGTAAAATTCTGGTCAGAGACTAAACGGCCCATCCATCTATACAGGTGAATATTAGCACCAGCAAGACAGAAGCACAGCAATTCCTTAGACTACACTGCCACTAACACATCAGCAGATCAGGAACATAAGGTTGCTCTTGCTTTCCTTATAGCAAGGCTACTTCATACATATGTAATGATCTCTCCACTGCTCTTCCTCCATCTCCGTGATTAGCGCAAACAGTACTGCATGCCAGCCAAGGGAGAGTCCAGAACTGCAGCAGAGAACAGAGTACTCAAATCTGGATGAAGAAAGGATTAATATACTGGCACAACATGGTCTTTTATTCTGCATTTCATTCCTTAAGTGATAATTTCTACCATTCTATTTATTTTTTTTTCCATTACATCTGACTTTTCAGAGTATCATGCACAGTGACTCTCGGACTTCTTTTTTCTTCCCCAGATGCTGCAGAAAACCATAAAAATACTATTGCTTTTGTATTCCTAGTAACACAAAATGCAATATGAACAGCTAAAGAACTACTGAAGCTAAGCCTGACAGATGCTTACTTTGCTATTGAACACAATTTTTATGACTACCTTGACAAAACAGTAGCTTAGAAGAGCAAGGAAATACAGCAAAAAATTAATCAGCAAAATAGTTTACACAACAAAAAATATTCACTGGCACAAATATGGAACAGGTAAAATTGTTTCTGAAGTGACTAAACAAAAATACTTAACTACAGAACAGAAAAGAAGAAAAGTTTGTTTTAACCCTTCTCAGTATCCTCAAGAGCAAATCTGGAAGGAGGAAGAAGGTAAACACTAAGTATATATCAGTCTTAGGGTACAGAGTCTGTACAGGTGTATAAGCATATGGAAATATTTCAGTTATTTTTCATTTGAAAAAAACAAAACTCTAGACTTCATAGTATGGAAACAGTTGTCAAATAATTTTGGTAAACCATGTAAGTTTTGCTTAAGTCTCCATTATCTAGAGTTTGATTACTCTTTTCAGAGGGCTATCAGGTTACTTAAAATAACCTCTAATCTGATCCTGTTCTGTCTACTGTGAAGAAACAGTACGTGAAGAACACAGGCTTATCACACAGTCGGGTCAAAACGTTCGGAGTGACTGTTAGCTGTCATGCAATTGTCAGGAGGATTTAAATATTTTCTTTGGGCATGGAGAAATCTTGTAAGTAGGCACAAGAGACGGGCAAGGAAAAAGAAACCTCAAGAGGAGCAAAAGCTCTTCTCTCACAGATCTCCGGATGGATAGGCCCGTGCAGCTCTTACCACTTCGCCTGACGCTCACAAGGGATCAAACTGCGATTTCACACTGCCGGTAACTCCCCGCAGCAGCAACCCTCTGAAACCGCCGAGAAAAAGGAACCCGAATCTGTACGGCTCTGGAAAGTCTGCGGTCCCAGAGACGGGCGGTGTGCGGGTGCAACCCGGCAGCTCTAAGGCTGAGCTCACTTCTCCTTTCCTTCCAGAGCCCTCAGCCTCCTACCACAAGCGACACAGCAGCCGCTCCCGGTTCTCCACGCGGAAGGGGACCGGGCAGCACCAACGGCCGGCGGGCACAAGCCAGCACGGGACCGCCCCTCCCGAGGGGACCCCGCTCGCCCTCTGCCACCTCCACCCGCCCGGGCCGAGCCGCAGCCTGCGCCCGCAGCTCAGCCCACTTCTCCGCTCCGGGCACGGCCGAGGCTGCTGTAGCCGGCTCGGCTCGGCTGGCACAGCACGGCCCCACTCACCCGCCCGGCTCTGCACGGTGCGGCCCGGCTCTCCACCGCCTCAGTCACCGCCGCACGTCGCTTCCGGCCCCGCCCCGGCTTCTACAAATGCTCCTGCTTTGAAATCTACAATAACGTCTTCCAAAGAATCGAGGGTTATGTTTGGACATTAAGAATTATCTAGTAAAGATCGTCTTCACTCGGACCGTGTAAAAACAGACCTACCGCCTCAAAAAAGGGAGATGTTCGGAAGATGGCTCTAGCTGGAATGCTGGCAGCAGAGAAACTGGAGTTTGGTCTCAGCTCTTTGACATGGAGTACAAATACTCCATTCTTTACATCGGACATATGAGTCTGCCTTGTGTGTGATACTGTCATAACGTTGCCTGACACCGAACTGAAACACAGGCTATTTCAGATCAGGCAGGAGGGAAAAACACAACATGACAAAGTAGACATAAAAATGCACTGCCACAGGAAGCTGCAGATTCTAAACCCACAAGCTCTGCTGTCGTGTGGCTAGAATTTGATTATTCCTTAATTCAGACTGGACCAGGTCATGGATAAGGCCCTTTCCACCTCTATTTCTTGCTATGACAAAATGTGAAAGGAGCCAAGCATGAGCTAGAAAATAAAACATGCTGGAGGTTAGAGAATTATGGCAGATAACATGATGCATTCTTACAGCACTTCATGTATCTCTGTGGTTATACTTAAGTGAATTACCCCAATACTTAAGTGATTACCTCAATAACAGAAAACAAGGATGCCAGATCCTTTTCATTCAACCCTTATCCCAACGCATTTAGAATTGACATGTGACATTTAGGAAGTTTCTCTAGCTAACCCTTTGTAATTCGGTTACTGTTACCTCTAAATTAATTTTCTGGATTCCACAAATTGGGGACATGAGAGGACATGAGATACACTACAAATGTACTCTGAGAAAAGCTTTTCAAAGATATTACAGGCACATCTGAGAAGCCACATCTATCTAAAAATCAAAGGTTGTTACTGTACTATGCAACAGTACAGTCCTGTGTATTACTGGAATGCACATGATTCTGAATGTTCACACCAGCTTGGTTGGGCTGCACCAGAATGGAATCAACGGAAGCTGCAGACACTTGCACGAATTTGTTCCCAGCTAGTAAATCAGGCAAACCATCATAAAGATAAATATGTGACAGTAACCCAGAAACTTTTAGATGGGTTGTAGTTTTCTTTTATTCATGTTGTTATCTCCTTTAATATCCTGACTAATTACAAGTTTTTCAGTTTATTTTTGGACTCTTTTTCAAGTTTATAATGAGGAGGAGCAACAGAGTTGTTACGTGCAGTACAGGTACCAAAGCAACAAATACCTTTCATTAAAAGTAGGTTCTGATATTTTTTGGTCCTTATTGATTTCATTGGAGTACTTGGCATCAGATGGGGTGCATTTTTCCATCATCTGAAGAAGGCAAATAATAAAATCTCTTGCTAAAAAAATATACTTCCATCCAACAGCTTCCTGGAACAATTGAGCAGATTCCGATGTGATGCTAGAGGGCAGACTAAATAATCAGAATACCACCTTTAACTTCAAAAACAAACTTATTTCCTGGTCCCAGACACTGAGCCAGAGGTAAGGTATTGCAGAAATATTTCATTCTCATAATACACCTACACTTTTTCCTAGAATATTCAATCTTTTAGCTTCAGAACTATTCACAAGTCTCTCTAATACGCTACTAGAATTATAGTGGTTATCATTTTCAGTTCCTATTTGGAATAAGAGAATGTTTCTTATTTAGGGAAAACTATTCAGGCCCATTTCTTCTAGGGGAAAAAAATAGGCTCAGGAAGGAAGATGCTTTGACAAACCACTAAAATTCACTTGTATTTCAGAATTTGTAGCATTTACAATTACTTAGTGCAATACTGCTGCTAATGTAAACAGTGATTAAACCACAAAAATTTCAATTGAATATCTGCATTTGAAAAGACAGAGAAAAACAAGATTCAAAAAATGTCACAGAGGTGTGGTTGTCATCACCTAACAAGGACAGGTTAGGGGTGACTGGTACCCATGACTACTACTCATAAAATAAGAATTCAGGCCACCTGGGAGAGCTCCTGTATTTTAAATGTTCAGTTAGTTCCATAGAGAAAAATCAGGTGCTTCTCCAATAGGGAGCTGACTGAAAGCAGCTCCAAAATGCTTTGATTGAACTTTGCTTCTCTCTCCATACTCCTTGGTTTAGAGAGCATTCTTGTTTCTGGGGACATGGACTAATCATTTTAATGTTCTCTTCTTTATCCTTCATTAATGCAATATCTCTGCATCTCTACATTTCTCAAGTGTGTCACTGCAGTGATGCTCACAGATGTTCACATACAGAGAATAAGGACCTAGGAGGACAAACTGTCTGCATGGCTTAATCCAAGAACAGAAGGCACACAGATATCACAGACATGGTATAAAAACCTGATGACAAAAGTCCATCATCTGGATTGTATCCTGAATATGTCAATTCACTCACCATACTTTAAATACAGGCTCCATCTATTTTCAAAAGCAGAAAATACTAGATATTATTAGAATCAACAATAAATACCCAGCCAGATCACCTCTGTAACTTCTTTCTAAATTCAGGGCTACCTTGAATGGGAAAAAGATATCAAATGGGAGTTTCCAGTGCATTTGGGGCTGGCCTCGTGGAGGTTCTGGCCAATCTGTCATGTCAGTGAAGGTAACAACAGTTGTCACAGGTACCGTGCTCATGTTTAGAAACTGCAACAAGAAGAGAAGCAAAAAGAGTTTAGCAGCTTTAATACAAAAGGCATACCCCTCCTCAGTTTTCTAATAGGGATTCACTGTAGATGACAGGCAAGGATGATGTCTTTGGGATGGCAGGAGTTAAGTGTCCTGTGTTTTCAGAGGAGTAAGCCCTCTTTCTCAAAACTGATACTTGGCAGGTAAATTGAAGGTTTAGTAAAGATCAGTAGCTACTTGTGCATCATAAGCTACAGATCTCCCAACTGGCAGCAGTGACTCAAGCTCTGCTAGAGTAAGCCTTCCACCCAGAAGAAAGACAAACCAGCCAGTTAGTAATAAAAACAGATGCAAGATACCTTTATTTTTTATAAAAGATCACATGGCTCTTTGTGCAAGTGCTTGCTACCAGAAAGAACTGCCACAGGATGCAATGCTATCAATAAACGTAAATGAATTAAAGCAGGGACCCAATACAATAATAAATTTATTGCTCACATTTTAGGATGTTGTTTCAGGAAGAAGACAGATCAGTGAAGATCGCACAGGGGAGTGAATTTCTAAGGCCTCAGTTATTTTCTGTTTTAACAGAATGCTGCAAGAAAACTAATACACTAGCTCTTTGAGCTACATGGAGTTTCACAACTACCTTGGGCTGATTTAAGACCATGCTGCTGCCAAAAGAGCAACCTCACTCCCTGCCCCACTTGCCAGCTCTGCATGCTAACACTGAGAGGACATTTACTGGCAGCATGCCTTCTATGCTTGCACTGGTTTAAGCCAACCTGTGAAATCACCACCTCATTCGCTTCCTTGAGAAGAATTTCAGATTGCCTGTAGAGCAAAATTCTGTAGGAAGCACTCAAAAAACTTGCAAGATAGAGTTCCTGACTCTTAAACCAAAACCACTTCAACTCCTATTGGGGAATTTTTGTGGTATCCCTCAAGGCGAATTAAAAAATACTTCTGTGCTTAAATAAAAAATAAAATCAACAATTCATTTGGTACAGTCTTGGCTCTACATGGGGTCTGCAAAGAGGCCTTAGGAGCAGATTCCTCGTGCACCTTTGCACCTGCAGATTAGTCCTGAGAGCATCAGCACGGGGCACTTCAGCCAGCTGTGGTTCGATCCCCCAGGCCTGTTCTGCTGCCCAAAGGTGGCCCCTGAGCAGAATGGCTACAAGACAATGCTGAGGCTATTTCTTCTCTCATCACCTGGAAACTTCACTCACTTGAAAGGTGTCCTAACATTCCTGCTTCCAGCCAGTTTAACATTTTCTTGCCCTCCGTGCCAGATCAGTCCTTGATCACAACTCACCACTGCTGAGCAGTTACAAGTAGAATTTCCCCAACACTTCTGATGGATTTAAGTTCTCTTATCAATGAGTAAACACACAACAGGCCAAATCACCCTAGTCAATAAGAAGCCTCAAGATGATTGATTTAAGTGTCTGGACCTTCAAAAACTGCCTTAAAATCAGAGAGTTTGGTGCAGGAAAAAAAACCCCATTACCCAACCCCTCCTAAACAGCTGGGATAGGGCAACCATCAGCAACTTCCAGCATGTTCTTGTAGAGCTCTATATAATTTTAAAATTTCCTGTATTTTCATGAAGTCTAAATACAACTGTGATTAGATATTGTGGATAAGCTCTCTGGATTCTCTGTTTTCTGGTCAGTTACTTAGGCAACTTTCCAGTGATGCAGTGCTGTCTAAATAAAAAAAAAGGTTTCTCTAAAGAACAATTAAAGGAACTAAAAATAGTTTTCAGATAGAGAATCTGTAGGCTAAAGCTGGGTAGTGACATAATTTGAAAGTAATGTGAAGCCTAGTATGCTTACAAATAGCAGAAAATCATAACTGCTGTCTATAGAGCAAGTTGGTCCTTTGCTAAAATGTCTTTACTAACAATCCTAATTTGTAGATTGTCACCGATGAAGTCAGTACTGATTTTAATGGCATGGGGTTTTTTTGCTGCCAAAAAATTGCTTTCTTATAATTAGCTTTGCAATATACCTTAAAGCTCTGAAGTAATTAGCATCAGTTGCTCAAGCAAATCAAACCTCAATCTCATTCTTACCGATTAGCTAATCCTGAGGGATTTATACCCAGCACTTTTACTAGGAATGCAAGTCTTCTTCCTCAGACAGAAATTTTGTCCATGAAGCCATGTAACAGGTGATTTAAAAAATATTTTCATGGGGTGGGGGGGTATCAGTTTGCCTCAAGGCAATATGAGTTTTACATGATTAACATCGTCCTATCCTCTTCTCCATGTATTTTGCAGGAAGGGAGAATAAAGTGGTACCACGAGATGCATTCAATCAAGTGAGTAAAATCTCATTTAGACTGATCTGAAGTTCAAAGAGTGTTCACAGATTGGACAAACACTCTCCATATCATACCTCACAGCCATGAAGATGCCTGAGGGGGTGTCAGCTGCTCCCCCTAAGGCCTTTACAGAGAAGTGAAAGCCTTGAAATGTATCTGCTGCCCAAAACATTA